>JAQGBE010000002.1:0-74079 GCA_034698225.1 Scheloribates latipes | reverse complement strand
TTCATCTTGCTATTGCAAATTTTCATTAAGTTATGCAAGGTATAACGCAATAGTTATATTAACTACTGTACAGGATTCAGTATAAGGGATTCAGTAATACGGGATATAGTAATACGGGATTTCGTATACGGGATTGAGAATACGGGATTCAGAGTACTTACCAAAATGTTGGAAACTTTAAACACCAGGGGTGCCCAAGCTTAACCCTATTCAGGGGGTGGATCAAGGAGGGGATATTGTCCAATTTTCTAACAAAATTCCTAGACATTTTTCGAGATTTTCCGATTCAAGGGAATCTCGGCTGATCCCCTTGGGCATCCCTGGTAAACACAAGACTTTTTAGTGTTCAGTTATAGTGTTTGCCGACGAACTGATTGATATGATCGAAGATATGGGCTTTTCATCTGAATCTGAATACGATTGTCTGAAATGAATAGTGATTGATAAAAATAAAAGTACTTTTTAGAAAATTAATTCGTCTAATCCCCGCACTCGTTGAATTCCCGCACTATATAGCAGCGGTCCGAAATTAGTCAAATTTTTTGCAATTCCCGCGAAAAATCATTGAAAAAACACGGTACTTGATTAATAAACTCTCTGGTATTACTCAAATCTGATGACTGAGGATAAATTTGCGTATTTATTCTCACGAAAGAGTCGTGTTATCGATAATATCATTAGCAATGATTACCAGTGTCAGTTTACATGGCCAAATTATAGTAAGCCTCTTTAATGTAGTTGTTGTTGTTGTTAGTGATATAATTAGATGCACTGCTATGCCAATAATTGAGCTTGATATGTTATGATATGATATGATATTATCGATGCTTCGTCCGACAGCTGTGTTCGACCGAACCAATATCCAACCGGAACCGCTAGTCTGTGCCATATCTAGTCGTCCATTTCAGATATTAGGTCAGTATCTCGAAAGTGCTTAATTGGCACAAACCTTGTGTCAAATAATTGGCTAATATTTCACTTTTAGTGCTGTTCTGTTCGATCCGATCGGAAGAGCACTGAATGGCGAAGAGTTGGCCATTCATTTGATTAATCAAATAAAACAATTCATTCTATTTTACACAACAACCCAAACCTTAATCATTAATCGATTGAAGTTCTGTTATTCGCTACAAATCTGTAATTTGTCTTCAAAGGATCATTGAGTGCCTTCTTCTTGCCGATGGTTGTCATGTTGTCCTCCTATGTGCTCACTGTCCGACTGCTCAGACGAAAGGCCAAGTTCTACGAGGACGCCACCACTTGTAAGGAGTCGACTGAATTCACCAAATTGAAGAGGAATGCCTCGTCAGGTCTGTCCGAGCACACAATCAACACTCCATTCGATTCTCTTAATTGAGTTAAACCCCAATTAGCCGTAGTTTGCAGTTTTGCAGTGATAGAGACAGTGGTAGTCTTGGGTGCCAGAGATGGCCACTCAGACCACTCAGAACAGTCTCAGTCGTCTGTCTCTACTGTCCTTCGATTCGATTCGCGATTCACTAGAATTGACTTAAAATATCTTATTTATGGAGTCTCTCTCTCTCTCTCTCTGTTTCTGAAGAATTCGAAACTATTTTAAAAGCAAATGAACCGAAAGAGTCGAATGTGTTGAACGAAAATTTCGATCAAATATTTTCATAGCCTTTTCACACTTCGTATTATTTGACGAAAACTAATAGATTGACAAAAATTGAAGTTTTATAGTATGAAAAAAGCTTGAATTCAATGTTAAAGCTATCAATCACTGGAACGCTGACTCGGATTTGATAGAGAAAGGGAACGGATGTCTAAAAGTCGTTCGTCTTTTTATACCTTCTATTCCTTTCTTTTTTCACCATTTTTGGTCTAATTTTGTCTTAAAAGCAAACATTGAATGAGCACTGCATTAGAGTATTAGTCCGACAGCACATCCTTACGGCTCATTACCGGCATTCCAAGCGAACATACATTTCATAGCAATTCCTTTGTCTGAATATTCAATTACCGAACGCATCCGTCAAAGAGATAATCAGTTCCACATCTCTTCGCGTGACAGTCAAAGATCACTATTTGGTCAACCGGACAATCAGCTCGAGCTCTACCTCTTCGGTCAATTCGGCCACTTCGGGCAACATGCAGTTCATTGCCAACAAATGCTCAGTCAATCAGCACGAGATGAGTTGTATGGACCCGAGGTATGACTCGACAGTTAGCTCAAGACAAACTCATCCTTGTCTTCGACCCCAAAGAGCACTCACTCTGTCCCACAGTTTGTCCAACAAATCCGAATCAATGAATTCCAAGAAAAAGTCGAACCATAGTTCACGCAAAACACAGCCTCTGATGTTAAGAACTCTGGGATCTAGTCTTCAAGTGAGGAACGAACAAAAGGCTACTAAAGTCTTGGGACTCGTCTTCTTCGCGTTCGTCATCTGTTGGGCGCCGTTCTTCAGTTTGAACTTAATGTTCGGCATATTTCCACCCGACCTCTTGAGCGACAACATTCCAGACGAAGTGACCACAACATTCCTCTGGCTCGGTCAGTCTGCATGTTTGCATGATGCTCCCTTAAATTAGTTATTGACTCAACTACTTTGAACTACTTTGAACACAGGGTACATATCGAGTACCATCAATCCGGTGAGTTCGCCTCACTTGTTGGCACAGTTCTCATTGTCTAATGTCCAATGTCTGACCCAATCGCAGATCATTTATACCATTTTCAATCGCAACTTTCGAAGAGCTTTCAAACGTATCCTTTTGTGCCAAATATGTGGGAACCACTCGATTCCCAACAGTCGACGGTTCAGTCGGACTGCCTCTCAGAACAGAGACACGACATTCAAACGGTGTTCCCAATCGCCCGCACATCAGACCTCATCCAAGTTATGTGATATCAACACCGCATTGAACGCCAACCGCGACAGCAATATCGGGAATAATAGCCATCAGAGCCGAGACCGAGACCATGACCTCAAGTACGATAAGCCCCTGTCCTGGAAGTTCAACACTGCATTCAACTCTCGCAATAATAGCGCGAAAGGCACTCAAATACACAACGACTGCAATAGAGAGTGTTCGCTATAAACGATTCTAAAACTCATTTAATTATTGTTTTTACTGTTCATCAAATACAGTCTGACCTCTGGTAGTATTGCACAACAATGTCCCCAATTAGACAAAGGTTGCAACGAGTAGTCGCTGCTTGGTCATGATCACTTTTATAAGTCTCATTTGACATAAACAAGTCAGACTTAATTGTTATCAATTTCTAAATGATTAATAAACAACTTATTTATTCAAAACTTTGCAAAATATTTCAAACAAAATATTGTCAAAGATAATTCTTCAGTATAATTCACCTTTTGCAAATGAATGGAGAATAGGTGAATGCAACCCTTGGAAAATAGTGAAAATTGCCTAGATTGTACACATTTTTAGTTACTTCTGATATCAATTTTAGATAAACTTCAATACAGTGAAAATAAATTCCCATTAGTTGATATAATTGCGACCAAAATCGGGGTCAAGTGAGGCCACTAGACGAGCATTGCCAGCCAGGCCAGGATCAGAGTGAGGCCGCCGAAAGGTGTGAACCGAATGAGGTCTTTGTTGTCGTCGTGTGTGAGCGCATATGCATAACACGTGCCGCAGAAGACCAGTGTTCCGGTGACCATAAGTGTTCCGACCTATCGGTCACAAGGCGTTAATCTATTTGTGTGTTCAGCAAAGGGTTTGGTTTTGTGCAGCCGTTTATCAAAAGCGATACACTATTTGTGTTGACATTCGATACAAAATATATTTTATTTTTGTCGTCAAAGTCAACGTTAATAATATGAAAAATGTGAAAAAGTGTGAAACATATCGCAAATGGGACTCACGATTAATGGTCTTCGGGTGAGCGGTACGGCCAGTAATGCCAGCGAATGAAAGAAATGGTATTTGTTTGCCGTCTCGTAAACAGATTTGTATTCCACCGGAATATCTTTGCGCGGGTTTAGCCCTACAAACGAAACATTTGCTTCGTGTGAGTCTCAGTTTGATTATGAAACACGAATTTAGTTATGGAAACAATCGAAACACCATTAATCAGGTGTTTGACTGGTCTCGCAATCCCTCGACAGTCGACAAAAAATAATCGATTTTTGGTCCAAATTTTGTAAATTTAATTTCGGTCAGAAAAGCCTAAAGCGATGCAGAAATGATTGCAATGACGGACCAAACCATAGCTTAATCGAGCAAAACATTCGATCTCCAGTTTAACTCAGTTAATGGGAGTCCAGTTAATCGTCAGATATTATTCTAATCCCAATTTAGTTTGCTCACTCTAGCAACACAGGTATCGCCGGTTCAATTAGAATCGTTGTGGAATTTGCCAATTGACAAGCTACATTTATAAAACCAATTTGTCCGACTCAGCCAATTAAAAATTATAGACCCAAATGATTCGACAAAATATTGGATCATAATCTCGAAGGTGTGGTCGACTGTGTTGAGCCTATTCTTAAGATAAGATCTGTTGATCTAATCGCCGACTTATTTAGTGATAATCCGGGCCCTCTTCCATGTCTGCTATGCCCAGAGATTTTGAACCCTGGAATACATACCGTGCGCGCCATACGCGCCCATCGCGACGGCCGCGGCGCCCAACAGACCGGCGATTCGTGTCCACGGAGAGGCTTGCAGTAAGAGTAAGAGCTCCCGTCGGCCCAACGGGTCAACCGACTTGACAGCACTGCAAATCAATGGTTGGCTCTTTTCGAGGATCGGACCCGTACTCGACTTGCCTGACCAGACACCCCGCAAAGTGGTCCATACGACCGAAGAACTGCTTTTGATTATCTCGTTTATATTGTTCAAGTGATCCATTGAACCCTATTATGGCACCGATCGGACGCCAATCACATCGATGTCATCGACTGACTGACTGACTGTCACATCAATTCATTGGACAGCAGTTGAAAACATAAACATTTCGCTGGTTTGCACACAAACTATGTTTATATAAAATTTCAACCTAACTCTTCAGCTCACATGAATCTGGTCGCCAATATTGCAATTAAATTGTCCTAGCTGATTCTAGAGGCTTATTAAATATTTGAAATGTATATTAGCATTTTCACGACACTTGTGTGATCGAGGAACTCAATCGGATGGGACCTCACTCTAAACTGTAGTGCACGTAATGATTGGAAGTGTTGGTCATTAATATTGGGTTTCCTCTTTTGGTTAGAAGTAATCGCTACAAACTATACTGAAATGTAGTAAATATTAATAGTGAAAAGCCATTTAGGAAATCGTATAACTTATTCTGTACTGTATTAGTATTGCACATGTTTTGCATCACTTTGTTATTGTCGATTGCCTTTTAAATTATATAATTTAGTGATTCACTGATTTGACAATTAAGTGATTGCCGTTATTGCATACCAAACAAACCACAGACTCGTCAGTGTCTGATATGATGTGAAATTTGTTGGCCACTTGTTAGCCGACTGATAGTCATTCAGCAGAAGAAGTGGTCGAGAAATGGCGCCAAAAAAGCGAAACATTGTTAAAAAGCAAACAAATGGTAAGACAAGTAAAAAACCAAAGACAGAGGCGAGTGAAGAGACAAATGGAGAGATCGACAACTCGTCCATCGATGGCTCAAATCAAGAATCTAATGGTTTGCGGCGATCGAAGAGAGTTTCAGTTATTAAACCCAACAAAAGAGCCGAAATTAAAAGCAAATATTTTAGTGACTCGGAAGAAGATAACGAAAGCGATGACAGCTTAGACAATGACGAAGAATTCAAGCCCCAAGTCAAAGCCAAACCCAGTATTTTTGCCAAACCGAAGAAGAATATTGAAGTGAAGAATGACTCGGATTCCAGTTCTGAGTCCGATGACGGCGAGGATTGGGAAGAAGTGAAGGATAACGATAAGGAAGACAACGAACTCGATGACTACAAACCAGACATTCCTACTGAAGGAGTGGAGATAACACTGACTGATACCGCGGTCAATAAGAAGAAGAAGTCGTGCGATATAAACGACTTGATCCGACAAAGAATCAATCGATTCAAGAAAGAAAATCAAGCGAATAAACACAAGACATCATTACTTGTGCTCATCTCAAGAGCTATCTATTTGAATAATGTGGTCAACGACCAGTTGATTCAAGCAATTTGTCTCTCTTTGACAATCAGTCAATTCAAAGCTCCAAAGAAACTGACGATAAAATTTGTCAATGAATTTGTCGATTGGTTTAAAGACAATTTCGAATTGAAAGCCTCGAAACAAAATGACAATCAAATACCAAATGTCGAATCACTTGAGCGTTGTTTCCACAACAAAGTGGCCACAAATAGTTCACAACTCAATCTCGCATTTCTTAGTTTGCTTAGAAGTTTGAAGAATAAATTCATTTGCAGACTGTGTATGGCTTTAAATCCCGTCGATCTCAAGCCCGATGACCTGATTCTTAGCCAAAAACAAAGTGAAATCAAAAACAAACCGAAACCGAAGTCCTCTAAATCGAAACAAACAAAATCGAAATCTGAGCCCAAGAAGCGAAAAGTCGTTTCGTCTGATTCCGATTCAGATTTCGCTGAACCAGAGAGTAGTTCTAAATGCGAATCAAAATTCTATTTAGAAATTTGGGTCGAAGTATATGTGGAAAGTGAGCGCAAATGGATTTCTTTGGATATGTCTAATAAAATTGTTGACAAACCCATGGAAATCGCAGCCAAATCTCTGCCTCTTTTGTCTTATGTGATTGCCATCGACTTCGATGGCTATATTCGAGAAGTGACCCAAAGATATACAGAAGATTGGATGAGTCCTGCTATGAAGAGACGACGAACAGACCAGGTTTGGTGGACTCAGACATTGGAACCCTTTCAAAGAAAGAACAGAAATGCCGCCGAAAAGGCAGAGGACGTCGAGTTCGACAAGAAAATATCGTCGACACCACTTCCGACCAAAATCAGCGAATACAAGAACCATCCACTTTATGTGCTCAAAAAGGATTTACTGAAATTCCAGGGTATATACCCGTCGGACGCACCCCCTCTCGGCTTCATAAGAGGCGAACCTGTCTTTGCGAGAGAATGCGTTCAGTTGTTGCGCTCAAGAGAGACATGGCTTAGATTTGCTCGCACTGTTAGGATCGGTGAAAGTCCCTATAAATTAGTGAAGTCGCGCCCAAAATGGGATAAATACGCGAAGACATGGAGAAAGGATTTGCCTCTGGAACTGTTTGGCGAGTGGCAGACAGAGCCTTACGACCCGCCCGAAGCCAAAGACGGGAAAGTACCTCGGAATGGCTACGGCAATATAGACCTGTTCCAGCCCTGTATGCTACCCAAAGGCTGTGTTCACCTCCAACTGCCCGGACTCGCGAGGGTCGCCAACAAACTGAAAATCGATTGCGTGCCCGCTATCGTCGCCTTCGACAACAACAACGGAGGGCTCGGCTCTCACCCCGTGATGGATGGCTATGTGGTGTGCAAGGAATTCGAAGAAGTGTTGGTCGCCGCCTGGGAAGAGGAACAGGTGAACGCCGAGAAGAGGGGACGCGAGCGGAGAGAGAAAAGGATTTACGATAACTGGAAAAAGTTAATCAAAGGTTTACTTATCAGAGAGAAAGTTCGCAAAAAGTATGCAAATAAGGACGAAGACAGCGATGAAACCGATATCGAAGACATTGAAGGCGACAATTAATTCATAAAAGGTTTGTTTACTATTATTATTATTATTACCATTTCTTACGATTGTGTCGAACGGGTTCGCGATTCAGCTCTCAATTAGTTAAGTCTAACAATAAGCCGAGCCAAATGACCACCATGTTCATCGGTATAACATTCGACCAAGGTAGATGAACATAAATAATGCATTGGAATAGCAGTCTGTGGTCACAAAATTATTAATTTTAGCCACAATTAAGCTTTATGTGCCGAATTGGTAAAACACTTAAATCCATCTATCTATTAGCATGGTGGTCATTTGGCCCTCTCTGTTGTAAAGACATTTGCATAACTTGAAGGCAAACGCAAACAGAGTTCCGAAGTATTGAGAAATAATTTATTAATGAAAACGTTTATATCACGACTACATGACATTTGACGGTTGACTACAATTAATTAAATACATGGATTGCAAAAATACAAACATATCATAGCATTGGGAGGGATGAGAGGGTTGGCACAGATTATCAATCACTTTATCAATACATTGGTCACAACGGGAGCGTCGATCGGATGACAGAAGTATCGGCTCTTCTTTGAAGAGAATCAATGATTTGGTGAATGAAAGCCTTTCGATGATTGTATTCAATGAATGAGTGATTGTTTTGATTATAAATTAAGTAAATTCCAAATGATTTGTAATGAATGACAGGAATTATCGTTTGATTAGTGATGTGTTTTCGGTGAGACTTCTCGGCAATAATTATTGCGTTCTTGCAATCGATTGCAACAATTAGTTAATAATACAGATTATTCTTGTATTGATTCCAAGACTCGTCCGACAGTTAGTTTGACAACAAATTACAATTGATTTAATGTATTGTTATTTAGTTAGTGAACCAAATCAAGGACTTTCCCCGAGGCTGACCCATAAAATACATATTTGAAAATCGAAATAAATAGGATTGCAATCGAAATCAGTATTGGGTTAGTCTTACAACTGATTGAACTCATAGAGTGAGGGCCCGACTCGAACGCCGCCTCTTCCCGATCCGGCCGGCCGTGCATTCGCCACTCCTTGTCGTCTTTGTCCACTCTGGCCACGTGCGCCTCCAGAGACGACGACGGGGTGGTCTGGTCGGACATGTAGTCCATCTCATTGCTGTCGCCGTTGGCCACAAACACCTCTTTGACGTCCTCCTTGACGAGGGACCCGCTCTGCGCGCCCTTCCTCTTGTTCTTACGACTAGCGGCCTGACAGTCGAACCACCACTGGGCTGTTGACATACCAAATAATACCAAGTTGTCAGCACTCGAATCGACTAACGACTGCTCGATGTAAATCACTTACCGGTTTGTCGAGGGAAAGGCGGTTTAGCTTTGGTGTCCACCTGTTTGTCGCAAATCAAGAATTAATTAGACCTGAAGTGCATTAATGATCACAAATGACCTCAAAGTCGACGTCATTGAAACGGAAATATTGAGATCCTTTGAAGAAGTAAGACATTCCGTTCTCCCACTTGAAGGCGCCGTCGATGTTGTTGGGCAGACCGTTCCAGTTCTTGATGGGCTTCGGGTACTGTTTGCTGACCGGCGGGTCGTTCTTACTGTCGAACCTCCAATACTCGTTGCCTATAGAGTGATGAGTGACGAACAATGCAGTCAATGCAGTGATTCAATCGATTAGACAATTACGAGATTAGGCATACCTTTGAAGAAATATGTCTTTCCGTTACCACTCCAGACGAACGCGGCGTCGATCTTGTCTGGAATGCCAGCGAATCCGGTGCTGATTGGTTTGGGGTATCCCTTATCCATTCGCATGTTCTTAAACCTCCAGTACTTATCGCCCTGTTATTAATGTCAGAGTTAATGGCGATTCTTCGCTAGTCATTGATTGATTGATTTTCTATTATTACTAATTGCATCTGTGCTCCAGTGGTGCGCACAAGTGTGGAGAGGCAAGGTCGTTCGGCCTCAATCAATATTCTAACTACTATTTAAAGCATCGTTAGGCTCACCAGGACACTAATCATCTTTAGATTTAAGACGATTTCCTTGAGCTCTAAGTGTAATCTGAAGTGGATTGGCATAAAAGTGAATACCTTGAAGAAGAAAGTCTTTCCGTCCGCCCACGTGAGCACAGCGTCCAAATTGCCGGGCAGTCCGTCCCAATCACTCGATATCCTTCGAGGATAACCATCTGCTAAGCCGTTTGTCTCCACTTTCCAGTAGTGGTTGCCTTTGAAGACATAAGTGGTTCCGTCGCTGATCCGCGTCACGGCGTCTATTGAGCTGTCCTGACACAGGTCGGGCCCGTCGCCACTCGGGTCCGGGTCCGAGGGTTTCTCCTTAGGCTTCTCAGGCGTCTTCTCAGACGGATCGTTGTGAGCTGTGTTTCTAACTCCATAGAGGGCTTGGATGGCGAGCACGTCATCTTGGTGCAGTCGGAACTTGGGCTTATACTTCTGATAGAACGGAGCCATAAGGGAGTCCCTGACACTGCTGTGACCTAATCCCAGGGAATGACCCAATTCATGGGCTGCCACTTGGAAGACATTGGTTCCTGCAGACAATTGGTGTGAATAAGACGTTCTAATTATTGACGACTTGTCAAACGAACCTGCATATGAAGATATGGTCCAATACTCTTCATTGTCGAAGTGTGCGTCCCCTCCATACTGGGGGAAGTAGGCATGGGCCAGAGTGTTGCCCGGCCCGTCGAACGGGTCGCCGTCGCCGTGCTCTGCGGTCACGAACCTGATGTCGATGTGAACCCGACCCTCCTTTTTGGCCTCGAAGTTCAAAGGCGTCACTTCTGACCACACCTTGAATGCTCGGGCAATTTCTTTGTCTACCTCTTGCTTTTTAGACAGAAATTTGGTCGGATATTGAGAGATGCGGTAAGTGAGGTCAGTTCGGCGCCATTTAGACCCTGGTGGGACATGACAAATGACAGTAGAGTTAATTGTTTAGCCCTTGACTACCTTTCCATTAGAGTTATTGTTTTATATTGTTTTGTTTCGGACTCATTGATGTGCTCTTTGAGGCATATCTTTCCTGTTATTCGCTAATTGCAGTCAAATATGCAAATATTAATACACATCAAAAGTGAATCATTAAAAGTCTGGTCTATTCTGGGAAGCGAACTGATGATCAAACAGAGTCATTCAGCAATATGTGCATGCTACATGTTACATGCTACACTGTTGCATGGCCAGAGGTGCATCTGCATGTCAGTTCCCGTGAAATGTTTGTCTAAATAATTATTATTTATTTGAAAATCGACGCAAAACTATAACAAAGAGATGACTTTGAATTTGTTATTATTGCTGTCAAAGCGTCCAAACAATTATCAATAGATTGAACTAATCTGAAGACAAGAGTTCTGTTTGTCTCTGCATTCAAGCCATTTGTGTCAAGACATCTGAAACTATTGCTATCACTTCAGTGATCGGTATTCCAAAGCAAATGCTTTTAGACATTACTAATGGGGACTGAATTGTATTATATAACTGAGCGAACAATAGGTCTAACCTTGTAATGCATAGCGTTTCCTTCGACGCGCTTCTTCTGCGTGTCCGACGCGGTCTTTGTTGCCACAACGGGGAGCGTTCATCAGAGCGATCGTCTCCTCGTCCAAAGAGCCTGATATTAAGCATTGATATTAATCGCAATTAATTTAATCTCTCTTAAGGTCTTCCACTGCACTCAATACCCGTCTCATTGATTCCGGCGAAGCGCTGGAACTCCATTATCGCACCCGAATAGGTCTGTTCGGACACCAGATTGGCGGCTGTGCTCTCATTCATGTAACCGAATCGTTGGAGATATAGCTGTGAATGCAAATTATGTTACTTTTAATTGTATTTAAATGCAAATTATTATATATTTTCCAGTCTTATGCAGTTATCTTTTCCTGGCATCTAATCTGATGCTGACCTCCACGTGTAATGAAGGATCAGTTCTTGAAAAATAAACACTTTGTGTTCGTTATTGAAAGTGCAGACAAATGGCAGTAATTGTTGAGAAGCGAATCGTCTGATTAGTCAACGAAGAGCTCTTACGAAACGTTTACCACTTTTTTCGTTTTAATTATATAACATTTTAATTGAGTTAGCATTCAATGCAAGGCTCACTAAAATCGCTCGCATTTTCTTGTTTTAGATTAGAAATACCTGTTTTTGTCTGAGAGACACAATTTCTCAGAACTTGTTATTCGGTTTCATTTTCCTCCAAAATTTTACCGATTATTTCCTATGAATTATATAATTTCGGAGACTTTTATCAAATATCTTGCGAACCAAATGATTTGAAACCCAACCGAAAATTTTATTATGAAAAGAGTGTGATTATCACAAAATCGCTAACAATTTCTTTAGATTTAGTGACGCCTATACTACAACTCTCGGCTCTTATTAGCAATAATTCCAAACAAACCTTTAGAATGTGTATAACAAGTCTGCTCTTGGCTTGTTTACTGGTGAGCTATTAGTTTCATTAGCATGATAAATTGCTATTAGCTTATTCAGCGAGTGGAATGTGCTGACTCTGGTATCCGAGTAACTTTTGTTTAGTTAGTGTCGGTATCTTTAATTCTAAATATAAGACGAATTATTTGCCAAACAGTGTAACCCGAGTCGAGACCAGCGAATAGTCTGATCGCTGATTACTAATTAGGTAACTGTTGATTATGTTTGTGTCGGAGCAGTGCTTCGGTGCTTCAGAACTCATTAAATTATCGCAACTCTCGATACGTGAGATAAATATTTGAAAGCGATTTGCAAACCAAACCAATGTCTGTTCAATGGTTAACCGCAACAACTATTATATTGAGATCCGAAACAATTCAATGACTCGAAAGCGAATCGAATCGATTGGAGTTTGGCCTTCGCTGACTGATCCGGACAATCGACGATTGCGTGAATAACTCTTAACTTTCTATCAGAAGTTTAATAACAGTCACCAAATCTTTTGTTATATGCGATGCTATTGTGATGTCATTACTTCGTATTACACTATTATACTCAGAAAATACACATTTTGTCGATTAATGGTATTAAAAGTTATAATTAAAAATTGTTTCCAAACGACATTTCAGGGGATATCCCACTCCTAGTCATCCACTCGGCAACAATCGACTCTCCATTCGAAGACCCGTTCATTTCCAGTCACAGATAATTAGTTAATGAATATTCAGCTCACAATCAATATTTGAAATCATTAGGCGATGAAAAACTCGTCGATTATACCAATACTTGTTTGGCATCTCTTCTATTCATTCCTTAAAACATTTCACTAATCAATGCTTTTAAGACTGTTTCCTATGATTTGGCGTTTTCTGCAATTAACGACCTCTGAGTGAAACAAATTAATTCATTTGACGCCGACTTCGACCACAAACAGAGGAATGCAAGGGAACTGAGGACTAAGTGGGAGTCCAGTCCTCACTCCTCAGGTGTTTGTCCTTTCACTCAACTTAATTGGAGTCAACGCGTCTTCTGTTGCCATCGGACGGAAGAGATGTCTCGTTCGGGACAACGATCTCGAACTCGCTTTTGGTTATCAAATTAATATCAAAATTGCTTGGAGTGAGTCATCGCTTCCAAGTACTGACTTAATTGAGCGGACATTCCTCGTGAGTCAAAATATAGATCGATAACTATTGCACTCCAAGTATGCAAACATTTTTCTACATCTATGCGATAGCCGTCTCTCTATCGACTAAATTCGATAACGACTTTCGGGCAGTTTTGGCCAAAATTCTCGATAAGCAAAGGGTGTGACTGACTATGACTGCACTTCAACCGAGCTATCGCTCACTTTCTGGGTCTGGACTGGCATTTCGTGCCCGAAGACAATTAGAGGTGAGGCACAGATTGGGACAAATTTCAATTTTGAGAAGTGATCAACAATTAATTGAATAATGTTATAAGTCTTATCACGAATCTAATTTTTCATTATTTGCAAGCATAGGACGGATGGAAAATTTCATGGTCACTTTTAATAGCACCGTTTCCTATTGTGTTCTTCCCATCCTTCGTCTGCCAATTGATTGCTAAGCGATTACCACTGATATCTCTCTAATTGATGTTTTGACAGCGGGTCTGCCGCCGCCACCACTGCCCCTCTCGTCCCCTCTAAAGTCCCCTTCACTTTCACACAAATTATCCAGATTGATTAGTTGAGTTTCATCAAAGAAGCATTGCTTTGTTCGTCAAATTAATATTGGCTACGATTCTGTGTTTTGGCGAGAATTCAATTCAATTCAATAGCATTTCAATTCAAGGCCAGCCATTGAACACAAGAGGCAATGCATTGTCAAACACTCGACTCAAAACTCAAAAGTGAAAACTCATTGCATTCTATCCGTCGCTCTATTATTCAAATCGAGTCCATTCCCATCGAAATCTCATTGCTTTGCCTAATAGTCAAACACCAGACGAGTGCTGATCGAGAGCTGGTTCGACAGCAGTGAATGGCTTCGGACAAAGTGTTGTTACGGGAGTTGTCGAGAGTGTTGTGAACGAAGGGGTCATTTGTCTGACTGAATGCACGATCGCCTGAAAGTTGATTATCACTGGCAGTGGTGAGACACCCACTCATTCTAGTGATCAGAGGCGCAGACCTGCCAGGGATGGCAGGGATGGGACCCTACAGTTAGGCGCTATGCCTATGGAAGGGGCGATGACTGCACTGAACGACTACTTATTCTTAAGCTTATTCTCATCAAAATACCACTCAATTTGTTGATCTCTCTTCCACTTAAGAATCTTCAACTCTCGAGTCAGGCACTGGATCTGGTGTGGAGTGCCTTTGACACTGGTTTGGGCTCGAGTTGTGTGGTGTGGTGTTGTGTTGTGTTGTGTTGTGTTATGGTCTTATGTTGTCTTATGTTATGTTATGTGATGTTATGCCCGGCACTGCTATAAAGAGATTATTGCTCTCACACTCACGAAGTTATATAACTTTTTACACACTTTTGCACTGACTTTCAATTTCTAGCAATACTTTTGTTGCGATTATTTGCTATTCTCTCAGTCATCAGTCACTTGAGAGGCAATTGTTTGGCATCTGATCGATGGCTAACGACTACTGACATAAATATACCAAAACGACACCACTTTTAGCGTCGATGTGACTGTCATTATGTCATCACATCTGCACATCAGTCACATTATCACTCAATTACTTCATTGTTAGTCTTGAGAAAACTTTCCCGCATTAGTCATAACCTTGTATTGAATTGCAAACCCGAAAGCAATCAAAGCATCAATTAGTCCAACGGCATCACCGATGGAACCGATCGGTACATAGAATGATGGATACATACCATAGCGCCGACATCCGAGCGGACATTTCTTCGTTGCCTGGAAGTGATTGGAGCCGATTGGGTGGCGATGGCCAGACTCAACACGATTAGTGCCAAACTCTTAATGACAAACTGATTGTCTCTATCAACGAGCGAAGGCCTTCTCGATAGCCTTGTTGTGAACATTTTCAATATTTATTGCTTTGCTTTCGAACGATAACTAACGAGAGATTAATTAAAATATAAACTGAGAACTTGGATACAAATATTGAACACTTGTGAAGATAAAAGTCTGAGCGTCTGAATAAGTGTTGTCACGAAGTATCACAACTGAGTGGAGCACAAGAAGCGATCTGAGGTAACCATTCTTCAGATGTCCGTTCCGTTGACTGAATAATATTGAGATCTGTTATGTATTAATATAACAATCGTTGAGTCGCTTCCACCCAACGATGCTCTGGTCTGGTCTTGAGTTGCCAGAGAACAAGTTGAATGAATCACCAGTTGCTCACTTCGAGCATCCGGCACAGCACAGACAGCACAGACCAGCTCTCGAAGCAATGCACTGAAAGCTAAGATCACAGCACTGAACAGCTCTGAACAGTTGGGAACAACTCAGTGCTCACTGTTTGGATAGACACCGACTGACTGCAGGCAAGTCCCACCTTATATCACACCGAATGATGCACTCATCCATTCAGACGCTCACAGCGACCATCGCTACTACTCCTCTGTCTTCGGCACCGATCACCAGATCCACAGACCGTCTGTCAGATGATCGCAAATATTTGATTGCAATCGAAAGTTAAAAATAACTCAATAAATGTGAACAGCGCTGCAGTCGGTCTTAGTCTTGGTCTTAGTCCTGCAATCTTAACAAGTTAATCTTAATATTTAGTAGTAGTCTTAGTGATTGCGCTTTACATAATAGGTGCACCACTACTAAAAGAGCTAGCACTGCCACTGGTACTGCCACTGCACTGCATGTGCCGTCACAACTGCAACTATCACAATCACCTTGTTCACTGCTCAGTGAGTCAATCGATGGAGTGCAGGCATTGAGCGCCAGCAACCACTCGCTAGCAATGAGCTCCTCCTAATTCGCTGCTATATCAAGGTCTTGGACGACGTCGAGAGCTTGTGCTCTCAACCAACTATTCTAATCAATTCAAATTCAAATCCAATTCTCATTTAATTTTAATTCCCATCAATGGCTTAACTGTGAAGTCGAATGCGTTTCTAATGTTTTTCACAATTAAAGTCAATTAATATCATTAATGACTTTCAGTCATCGCATGTTTGAAGACATCAAACGCTTATTCCAATCGTTTATTGCATTTTTATGTCGAAATTATTCAATACAATCGATAATCAGAGGAATATTTTGGAGAAATTTCAGTCATTAGTACAGATGTTCTCGACATTTATCGACTATAAAAATCCCGATAAACAACAAAAGTTAATTGATTGGGATTTTCGATTGTGTCCGTCGTTTTCAGTGAAATTCAGTCTATGTCTGTTTGTTATGGCTTTTCCTCGTATAAAAAGTTGATAAAACTATTTATGCAAAACCAGATGTTCTAATAGAGCGTCAAAGTGTTGGAAACGAATGCGTTTGGCATTGTTTCAGATCACAGGTTAGGCGTAACTCCGATCTGGTCGTAGACTTCGGCGATTCAATTGAATGGTGAGATCCGATGAATGGAGACATCGAGTCGGGACGGGATGGGCAGCGGTTGGCGTGGGTTTGGCCCCACTATTGACGGATCAGAACAATAGTTGCGATCAAATGCCTTCGATTCTCACTTTTCTCCTCTCAATTCGCGGTAATCTTTTGTCAGTATTTAATTGATTCGAGAGTTTTGGATGACTTGGAAAAGCATTTGTCATTCAAAGGGAAACAAAGAATGGATGAGAGGCTGCGATGCATTGCCCCAAATCAGTGGCGACTGACCCGACTCTGAGCCGACCACTGCTTACCATTTCTACCGACTATACAAATAATGGCAAGACTTGACTTCAAATTGAATTGAATTGAATTGAATTCGAAACAAAAGTCTCGGAGAAAGTGTTTTGAAGGTCATATATCATCTTCAAATGCCTGCCACACCAGATCCCAGTCCATGACTTGCCTCCAGAGTTGAAAAATCTCGAGTGGAAGACATATCTCGGCCCCTACTGTCCCCTAAGGCCCCCACCTATCGATGTTTGACTTACACTCGACTCGAATCGAGCCAATAGTCAATCGCTTCTAACGATTGCGATATCGGACTCATTATATTGAAACAGAAAGCAAACCAAACCAAACATAACATAACCCGATCGTTGCGATTACAACTAATGCATTGCGCAAAACAAAATCAAAATCACTAATTGCAAGGCTTTTGAGGACCGCTTACAGACCCGGTCCCAGAGACCGGTGTCGACGGCACTCCACTAGAGATCGAGTTGAAAATTCTTGAGTGGAATACGAGATCAACAAAACGAGAGTTATTTCGTGAGAATCGGCTTAAAAATTGTTGTTCAGTGCATCGCCCCTTCGGTTGGCGCATGGCATCAGACCTCCGACCGATCGGTTGAGATGGGATGTGATGGGACGGCATCACAATATTGAACAAGAATATCACTGAAAGTGAAAGGGGTTTCTGGGTTTGAAATGCAGATTAGCTTTTGTTTGACTGGCATTGACTGCTATTTGCAAACAATGATCGCTTCGATTGCCGACTGCTTTGCGACTCCAAGTCGTGACACGACTGACAAGCGATCAATTGAAATGTCGCACATCTTCGCAACCGATCGCAGCTCTCGTGTAATCACTTCTCCAAACAAATCACTTGACTTTACATTGCATTTACTTAACATATATATTGAAAAGTCATCACTTTGTTAGACAAATAGAAGACAAAGGATTGGATCAATTGGTTTGGAGGGCAGAGAAGTGACCGAACGATCAATTATTGCTCCGATCCGTCAAAAGCCAACTCGAACTCACTTTCACCTCAATTATTCTGTAAAATGCAAGCTTATCGAACTTTTTTTTATATCACTAATTGGCTTATGTCAGACGACAAGAATAGTTAGCAATAATCGATTCGAATAAATCGTTTGGAATCAGTCAGTTGTTTGAGTCCGCCCTTCATTTATTCAACTTCTCATAGCTATCGATATTCAAGTGATTGACAAACGATTGTGAGGACTGAGGACTCGTCAGACGTGTGTGCGATCGGACCGAATGGGTGAATGACTCGACTCGGGTATAGCACCGGACGGTCGGCTCACAGATTGCACATACGATTAGCAAAGCTTTCATTCATTTATTAAACCACTAATTATTTAAAAGTTTTTTGCCTTATCTGATGGAATGGTTGGTTCGCTGCCAGACATACACTCGTTTCCAATTAAATGCGAACCAACAGAATGAATGGAATGAATGAACTTGATCCAAATGATCGTTGAGCGCTGCCACTGAATCAGTGATTCAGTCATCCCATCAACAATCAGAGCCAACACAAGTCTGGATGGGCTCTGGTTTGTCGTTTGACTCACGAGGAATGTCTGCTCAATGGCAACAATTCTTAGAATGAGTGACTCATTTCTGTCGGACGATAATGAAGTCGAGTTCGGGATCGTTGTCCCAAACGAGACAACTCTTCCGCCCGAAAGCGATGGCAACGAAAAGGCTTTAGCTCTCAGTAATTAATATTTGAGTGAAAGCGCAGACACCTCTCGACTCCCACTCAGTTCGCTTACATTCCTTCTCTCAGTGGTCAAAGTCGTTCCCAAAAGAAGTCTTTTTCTTCACTGAGAGGTCATTAATTGCAAGAAGCGATGCAATTGTCCCGACATTTATCAAAACCAGTGATTCATTGAGAAAATCTTTACGTTTATCTCCTAATCGTTTACTCCACTCAAGAGTTGAATCACTTTTTGTTTGATTTATTATCAAAGAAGTGATAATCGCATTGAAGACGATTAACTCCAATACTGTTTAACTGCATTCCTCGGTATTCGCATAATTCTGTTCGTTTCAAATATTGTACATTTATTTACTATTAATAGATGATATTCGTCACAAATAATATCCAGATCATCGATCATCGATCGTATTCACTAAAAGTGATTTTCACACAATTAATCGCACTTTTATAGCATTCGATCAAATTTTAATAAATGGCATAAATCGACTAAAATATGTATAAATTACAATCGAAATGTAAAAATAAAATTATCATTTTGTTAGACAATATAGAGTTAAAAGTAGAGCATGATCATAATGATCATAATGACCATAATGATGGCCACATTGATCAAAACGATTGTGTGTAGTGATTGCAAATCTTTTTGCTCAGATTGGGTCCGAAATTCCTTTCCATTAAACCGCATTTGAGAGAAGACAAGAGGTTTTGTCTGTCTTTGAGGGCATCGGTCAGAGAGTAGGCGTCCAAAAGACTCTGAAGAGTCGGGTAGTGTTCGACAATCACTTTTGCTTTGTTTACTGAAACGCCTCTTATTTTAAGCAAATGTTTCAAAAACATTTCACTGACCGTAAAGTTTGTCACTTTATTTGCGTTTCGACCGAATTCGGCAAAAGTCATGAACCGATTGTCCGAAACCTGTTTGTCAATCAACTCTTCTCGAGAGCACGAATACAATGATTTGTTTTTGTAATGAGAGGTCAGATATCTGGACATAAGAGTGAGATATCTGACGGTATCGTCGAAACTGTCGCACCTCTTCACCACAAAGCCGTCGATCTGTGCGTTAGTGATCGCCTGATCCAGAGTATCGCAGTTAATGCCCCCGAACTCCGACCGCTTAGAGTTACCGAAATATTCTATAATATAAGACGGCTTTCGGATCCCACTATTCATTAGTCGGTACTTCTGTTCGTCCCAACGCCTGTCCTTCAGACTGGCGGCCAAATCATCGATTCTTTTGCGTTCGATAACAAAATCCAAAACCAATTCTTTTCGCGACCGGTTATTAATAGCACTCATATTGTCACTGAAATCCATGGCTTGTCTCGCAATCCACACGAAATCGCCGACACTTAGTGTCCGCATCTCTACTTTGACCCCATTTTGTTGTAGAAGAGACAATAATCCAGTCTTCTTCATATCACGATTCACACCAGTGGCCTGTTCTCGAGTGTCCACACAAAGAACTACTTCATAGGTATTGGCGGCCAAACAGAACCCATCGTTTAGTGCATTCGAAGTCGTAGATGAAGACTGAGTGGAGACTTGACGGATGGGTTCGGCGATAATAGACTCCGAGTCACTGGTGTCGGTGCTGTGACCCGACGGATGGCTCTCTGTTTGCTCGGATGTCTGACCAATGGTTTGCTTTTCGTTATGGATTTGGTATAACTTGAGTGCGAGTTGTCGTCCGCTGTCAGTCAAGTAATAGGAAGCCAACCGATGGTTACTCTTTTCGACCAGATTTTTGTTTATCAAAGTTTTCACTGAATGCCAACCACTATAGTGACTGCCATTCTGTGCCACAGTCATCGAAGTTGTACTAAACTCTTGGGCTGCTATCTGAAGCTCTTGTTTAGCCAAAGAGTCGACGTTATCCTCCAAATGAGCTCTAATTAAGGCCAAGAGTATAGCGTAAGCGCCCGAACTTTCGCTTGGAATATAAGTACGATTCGATGTCTTTTTGGCCACTTTCGGCACTGGACTAGGATTTGACGGACTGTGCGGTGTCTTATTGTGCGGCCGTTTCTTCTTTTGTTTCATAAATTCAGTGATTTCTGAGTCTCGTGTCGTTTGTGGACCACTTTGTCCCGCATTATCATTGCTGACGCCATTAATCTCTGCCAACTTGTCGTCAATCTTTTTGCACAGTTTTTCGCCGAAACCCTTCAGTTGTCTGCACTCCTGACCGCTATTCAATTTGTTTGGATGTTCTCGCAAAGAGCGTAAAGCCTGTCATCAATATTATGGTCAATCCATCTGATCCATCACTGCGGACAAGCCATACCTTGTTGTAGACGTACTCCATCTTCGAGCCGACCTGTTTGGCGCCGTTCCGCCATTCCGTCAGCCATCGGGTGAACTGCGGGTTTGCGTTCGCGTTGACTGTCATTTGGCCACTAATTAAATGTCGCGAAACAAACAGACTTTTAAACGCTTCAAGACTTTTAAATTCAAAACGAAAACCGTTTTGCAGTCAATACATAAATAACGAGTTTTGCAAACTTTGCCCAAACTTTTGCACAATTCTCGACTTCATTCTGATTGGAATTGAATTGATTTTAAGAGAGATTTAATTAATATTCCGATTATACCTTCAATTTATAAAATGGTTTTTCTGTTCTCATCAAAGTTTAACGAATATATTGTCTTCTGTGCGACAATATTAACGATTTGTCGCATTTATTCCACTGACAGCCCAACACAAACCCGAGTATAACTTTCATTCTCTAATTGAGTTAAATCGCGTTAATTCAATCAATATTTGATACTAGGATAACGACCAGACGGATCTCGAACAAGAGTATAACGCATATTATGAGGAGTCCATAAAACAAAGGGTTAATATTGAGGCTAAAGACGAGTCAAAGTTTGGATTGACTTTGTTTCAAGTTTTGAAGCCATTCTTCGATTTGTTCTTTTGGTCAATCGTAGCGATAATTACAGGTTTAGTGCTGTTTATGGTCTTCTGTTGTCTGCTGTCCGTTGACTGGAACCGAATGTCGGATGTCATCGAATGGATTCCCTGTACCAGTCATTCGAGACTTAGTGAGCGCTTCGAACAGCTGAGGATCGCCGGCACGTATACCAGGGATGGAAAGGTCGTCACATATACACCCGTTGCCGAGGAATACGCTCTCATCGATGACATCAAGAATAGACTCATAGATGCATAGATTGAAATTATTCTCTCTCTCATGTGTTTGACATTTATTGTATAGAAATGATAATTATATAGAACTGGATTTCACGTGTAATAAATTGCTAATTAGTATAATAATTGATAAATTATCTATTATTTGCCGAAGATGTCGGAGAACGACCTTGGCTGAAACACGTCCGACAGAGCGTTTCCGAGTTTTGACAGTCCGTTGGTCACCTTTTTGAAGAAGCTGGTTGAGCTCGGGTCGTTCGACTCGTTCATCTCTTGGATACATTTGCGCCCTTTGCACGAATTATCCTCTAATTCGTTGAGACGACCACTTCTTCCTCGGGAACACTTGAGCCACCATCGCGTGGCATCTCTTGGGAAGGCGGGGTTAGCTCTGTCCACCTGTGAGGAGGCGTTGGTCACCGATTGCGGTCAACTAGCAAACCACTCACCGAACTCGTCAGGTCATTGAACCGATAGTATTGCGAGCCTTTGAAAAAATACGTTTTGCCGGTCTTCGGCCAAAACATGGCCGCATCGATGCCGTCGGGCAATCCCTTCCAGGACTCGATCGATTGTGGGTACCGACGACTGATGGAACTTGCACCTCTTTCGGACTCGAAGCGCCAATATTTGTTGCCTTGTTATTAGAATAATTAATTTAACAGTGAATAATAACAATGGAGTTGACTAACCCTTGTAGAAATAGACTTTGCCGTTGAGCCCCCAACGGGTGGACGCATCCAAGTAATTGGTTTTGAAGCCCCGAATCACGTTCTCTATCGGCTCATCGGCAGTGATCGCAGGTTTCATCGGTTCTCCATAGACCCAAACCCTGTTCTTTCTGAACAAATAGGTTCGGTCGCTGTTCTCGTCAGTGACCACTGCGTCAACTTTGCCTCGAAAACCAGGGAAGATATCAGAAATCAATTTTGGATAGCCAGGGTATATCCCGGTATCATCGGCGATGCGCCAAATGTATTCATCCCTGAAGAAGAAGCATTGATCTTGGTTATTGCAATCGGCGGCGTCTATTCGGAAATCAGAGCAGAGGTCGGGCGCAGAGGTCTTCGCTTTTGGCGTTTTGCGCTCATTGGCGTCCAAATAGGAGACAACTCTTCTCTGAGCGGCTCTTTTGCCGTAAAGCATTTCAATGCCCTTAATATCGTCTCTCTGTAGTCGAGTTCTTTTGCCGGCATAAGTCGGATACATGAGAGCATCCTTCTTGTCGGAGTGACCAAGACCAAGCGCGTGGCCGAACTCATGAACCGCAACACTCAACAGATCGACACCGTGGCCGCCATCGATAGACCACCGCTCGTCGTCATCGAAGTGGGTGTCGCCGCCGAACTGCGGGAAGAATGCGTGGGCCAGTGTCCGGCCCTGACCGTCGAACGGGTTGCCGTCCTTGTGGTCCCATCGCCGGAAACCGATCTCAATCATTGCCTTCTTGTCTGACGTCTCTTTGACGAAGTTTAGAGCACTGTTTCGACTCCATTCCTATTAAGTCAACAGTTTTAGCACTGATTCCCATTCCAGTCAATCACATATCAAGTCATACATTGAGTGCATATTCCATAAGTCGCTCGATATCTCGCTCTCGGCCGCGAAGATTCCCCCGTTTCGAGTAATCACTCACTTTCCAAGTGATGTCCTTTTTGTCCCAAACACTTCCCTGCAGTGAATATCGTCGAAATCTCTTTTTCAAATTCATTTGATATGTTCTGTTGGTTCGGGTCAAGAGATTGTCGGGTACACCACATCGCGGCATATTCATCATGGTCATGGTCTTGTGGTCGAGAGTGCCACTCTCGTTGAGGCCCATAAATCTCTGGTAGTCCATAATCACCGACTTCATCATGGGCGAGTTCATATCCATATTGGGCTCCATTTTGCTCATATACCCGAACCGATTCAGGTATTTCTATAAATTATCAAGGCTATTGTCAGTAACTTTCGATATGCTTAGAGGGAGACCACGCGAATGACAGCAAAATATACTTGATAAATTTATCGAGTCGTGGATTTTATTGAAAACTAAACAAATGCGTTCTAATAGAATCAAGCGAATTATTGAAATAGTTAATCAATTGTCTCATCAGTCCATTCATTGTCACATTAACCCAGTGATTCAGCATTTGTCTAATTTTCCGCTGAATCCCATACCAAACTCACCAAGTATATCTATAATTGTTATTCGAGAGGTCTTCTTCTTGTTAGTTACATTGGTGACAATGAATAGGATAATAGTGTCACTTACCATGGCATCTGTCGAATTGTGAACAGACATCGGGAAATCCATGCCATCGAAGTGAATCATAGCATCGCTAGATTTGCCGCAATCGGCCGAACGGCAGACGGCGACCAACAAAACGGTCGAATACAAGAGAGAGGCTGTCATTGTGTCGGATCAGTCATCGGCCAAGAAATGGCAATTCGAGATCAAATGTCATCAGCGATCGAATCATATCATATCGTAACCGGATTTGCATCTGATATGAGGAAAGAGATATCCGCTTCGACTCATGAACTTCAGTGTAAAGACTACGAAATGTTTTCCAACAAAAATTCAATAAAAATTCTGCGAAAGAAATGTCTTTTTATTAAATAAATAACAACTTTTGTTAATTAACGAAATGAGAAGATCAATGAATTGCTTTCCTAAATGTTATTTACAATTACTTACAAATTTGTGTATATTTTAGGCACAAATCGAGTGCCGACTCGACGACTGTCTGACAGATCGGGTCGGAGTCGGAGCTCACGAATTGAAAAATTGCTAAACTATTCTATAAATACAATAAATCAGTTGAAACTGAATTTGAAAGTATATCCGCCGCCGTTGAAGCCATCGTGGAAGCCGTGGCCGAACGGATTGAACCCACCGCTGGCCTGCGCTTCCGCGTCCAACGGGTCCTCTCCGTTGTCGAACTTCTGTCTCTTCTCCGGATCGCTCAACACTTCTTTGGCAGCTGCTATATCAATGAACTTCTTTTGGGCCGTTTTCTTCTCTTCTTCATCCTGAAACTGGTCCGGATGCCATTGGGCGGCCAACTTCCGGTAGGCCTTTGTAATCTCCTTTTTGTTGGCATTTCGCGCGACGCCTAAAATCTTATAGTAGTCCCTCTTTTTGCTCTGCTTTTCCAGCTTTTGTGTCCGTTTTATTCCTTCCTGAGCTCGAGAAGAGTTTTCATCTATTTGTGAGGCTTTCTTGTAGTCGTTAAGAGCTAAGAACAGAGAACAAGATTAGTTTCAAACTGACGCACGACCGCAAGAATGGCTACCTTTCTCATAATCTTCAATGTTGAGGTAGGCCTCGGCCCTATCACACAAGACATTGACATCATCAGGGTACAACTGGAGAGCTTCGGTACAAGCTTGCACAGCTTCTTTGGCATCGCCGCCCTAGAGATTGAATAGTTATGAGATGAGACAAATGAGCCAGATTGGTGAGATTGGCGCACCTTGGCGAGACAGTAGCACTGCTTCGACTTTATCATGTGAACCATATTTCTATTCTCCGACTCGGACTTGAGGGCAGCTTTGGCTTTGTCGGCGCACTCCTTGAACTGACTTTCCTGTGCCAAGTCATTCATGGACTTGACATTAGCGGCCAATTTCTTGACTTTCTTGTAGTGAGCAAAGCAGGGCTTGTGATCAGGGTCCAATTTGAGACATTCCCTGATCGTGTTCAGCGACTCTTCTGCTTCGCCCAAATCGTAGTGCAGTTTACTCAGCTTCAGATAGCCGTCGGTGTTGTCCGACCGCATTTTGGTGGTGGCCCGCAGGTCACTGATGGCGTTGGCGATGTCGCCCAACCTCTCGTAGGCATTGGAACGCATTTCTCTCAGTTTGCAATCCCAGGGAAGCTCATGAAGAAGTCGAGTCAAGACATCCACCGCTTCTGCCCATCGCTGCTCTTCAACCATATGATAGGCCGACTGAATATCCTCTTTCATTGGTTCTAACATCGAATATGAATGAAGCGCTTCCTCGTTGTACGGCTCCAGACGAAGAACCCATTCCAAGTCGATGTGTGCCTCATCGAGTCGGCCCTGTTTTAGCAGAACCGAACCTCTTTGCAGACGAGCGGCTAAGAAATCGGGTTTCAGTACAATCACTTCGTTGAGGTCGTCGAGGGCTGCCTTGTGTTTGCCTAAGGCCAGGTAAACGGTGGCCCTCTTGAAGATCGTCAGATAGTTCTTTGGATCGGCCTCTGGTGAGGTCAAGCATATGGCTTATTAATTACGGTTCGACAAATGTCTTGACGCCGAAGGCGATCGATACGTACCGACAGCCATGTGGTAGTGGGAGAGGGCGTCCGAGTATTGGCCGCGAGACAGCATTTGGCGACCCATCTCCAAGTGATTGTCCACTTCTTCATTGCTTATCGAATGACATCCTTTGGAGCAATCAAACCATTAACCACACGATTGACGACAATTAATATTTAATTATCGTTATCGTTGAAACTTACGATCGATTGCATAACTGATGAGAATTAATACTTTTAAGGAAACGAATAGAGAATTGACATT
The DNA here is from genome assembly GCA_034698225.1 of Scheloribates latipes. Taxonomy (NCBI): domain Eukaryota; kingdom Metazoa; phylum Arthropoda; class Arachnida; order Sarcoptiformes; family Scheloribatidae; genus Scheloribates; species Scheloribates pallidulus. The sequence goes on along the minus strand of JAQGBE010000002.1, from coordinate 47,731 downwards.
AATCTGAGTGTCGATCACTTCCATTGTCCACTATAGAGATGGTCTCAAGGGATGGTCAGCTCAAGAAGTAATAGCTGGCGAACTCACTGATGCACTGATCGAGGATCGGTTCGGTCACTCAATAGACTATCGGATCGACAATCGCAACCAAATCGCAACCAAAACACAAGTCATATGCAATACAAGTCGTGTAACGATTCCATTGGTCGTAACGATCGAGTATTGTCGCCGACACCGCCCGTCCCTCCTCTCCCTCGCGAGTCATCACTTTCATCACTTGTGACATCACATCAGAAGAGAGGAGAGGAGAGCCGCCCATCAGTGACCTCAGTCTCAGTGGTGATACACAGTGGCGAGTCGTGGCCACAGACGGCAGTCATGTCGCGCGTACTTTGTGTACAGTGTTTGCGTGTGTCGTGCCTTCGCTTCCTTTTCCGTGTCGTCAGCGTTGACTACCAGTGACTGACTGTTGTCTTCAGCGACAAAATGAATTCTCACGTCCGCAGTGTCGGCGTCAAAGACGTGGATCAATCTGAGTTCGTCAAGAAGTTGGCCGACTTCCTCAAGAAGTGAGTACAGAGCGGACATTGCGCTCGACAACTGATGGCTGACTGTTGTTGTGGTCTGTGTTCAGGTCCGGCAAACTGCGAGTCCCCGAATGGGTTGATTTGGTGAAGACCGGGGTCTACAAAGAGTTGGCGCCCTTCGACGAGGACTGGTTTTACGTGCGCTGCGCGTCCGTCGCGCGACATCTCTATTTGCGGTCACCCGTCGGTGAGTACTTGGCTTTACGGCCCGTTGGCACCGCATGAGATGTAACCTTGTTTTGTTTGGTCAGGCGTCGGATCGCTCACTAAGATATACGGCGGTCGTCACCGAAGAGGAACCCGACCCTCGCACTACTGTAGGGGCGGACAGAACATCGCCCGGAAGTCGCTTCAGGCCCTCGAAGGGATCAAATGGGTTGAGAAGGACGCCAACACCGGTGGCCGAAGGCTGACTCGCCAGGGCTGCCAAGACTTGGACCGCATCGCCGCTCAGCTCAGGTCCGCCACCAAAGCCAGACAATTGGCCGAAGCGGCCGCAGCACAGGCCGGGCTCTAGAACTTCGTATTGTCAATAAAATAAGTTTTTGATTGAATTCGAATCATTTATTGTTGATTACCAGATAATGTGTTTTACACAACAATTTGGCCCGGGGTTAATGTGGCCAGGCTAATTGCACAGACAACTAGAATCATTGGTCTCCCTTTTGATATGCACATTGTCTAACTTATAGACTAGTGTAGCTTTATAATTTGACTTGAAGTATCGATTTAATCTTGAATTATCATAAAATTAGTCCTTTCTTCTTAACTTGAAAATTGTTCGAAATATCATGGTAAATTTAGAATTTTCACTCAAAGTTTCATTTGGAGGTGAAAGCTTCTTAAAAACCTGGATGGAAAGTTAATTTGGTGAAAGACTGTTCATCTTTATTGATTAGTTGAGTCTTCAATAGTGCACAACAAAAGTTTTAATCAGTTTTGTAATTGTGATTATTTCTACCTTCAGAACTGATTCAATATTCTGGTCATTAGATTACTGAATAGACAGTGTTTGATGAATATAATGGGTTTCTTTTCCCAGATATACAAAGGACTCATTGAAATGGCGCTTATCTTCAGATAACTTAATTTAATTGCAGCGATAATTGTGAACTGAATTAGAATTGAAGCCGAATTGCAATCCATTAGAAGTTTGTGTGAAATGTCCACAAATGATGTGTTGAGTTGTGTTGAGTGGAGTCAATGTCGATGTCGAGTCAATTCAGTTGACTCTTCTCTTCAGTGACGACCATATGTAGTGACTCTCCTCTGATCGGCCAAATCGAGTCACATATGATATCAGCGATTATTTACTAATTCAGTGGTTTTGTGAGACAATTGGCTTAACCATCGTAATAATGACAATGAGTGAGGACAAGCCTCCGATCAGCGCCAACCTCGTCATTCCCATTCTGATCCGACCCATCATTCACAAGGTATGCCATCGCTGGCCACTTGGCCACTGACCACCTCTTCCTCTCTTTCAGATCGAGAGAAGGGATCCGATCGCAGCTCAGACTCTACTGAATGCCATAATCAGAGTAATTATTACACATTTGAGCCTCGCTTTGGCTCTCATTCTAAGCCTCGATTGCATTTGAAGGTGGAATCAGCTGAACCCGGATTAATGTTGGAAGTGGTCAACTGCATACTCAAGCGGACAGATCTGACCATCAATATGACCGAATCGATGCTTCGACTTCAGGCACACATCCCTGAGTTCGACGGTAGCGTTGCTCTCATGTCAGCCATAATTGCATTGCTTTTTACAATTGGATTGTTTGCCGATTCAGACCAAAAGTGCAAACGACCTGAAGAGCCGTTCCAAGACTTGAATCGGAAGACGGCTTCGCTGAAGAAAATCTTGAGTCGAATCCCCGATGAAATCAATGATAGGAAAACTTTTCTCGAGACGATTAAGTGAGTTGAAAGTGCTTTGAATCCGACTTTGATGTTAGTGTTGTGCCGACAGAGAGATCGCCAGTGCTATCAAAAAGTTGTTGGACTGCGTGAACGAGATATCCAACAGTTTGTACATAACTTCTTCCTCAGACAAGAGGGCTCTCGAGAACCGCAAACGAGACTTCATTAAAGACTCGAAAAAGTTTAGCCAAACACTGAAGGAATTCTTCAGAGAAGGACAGTAAGTGTTGACAATCGATGCAAACGAGTGAGTGATTGATGTAATTAACTGTTTGTTTGTGCGGACAGAACCCAAACCGTATTCCAGAGCGCACTCCAACTGATATATGCAACGAATGCCATTCAAAAGACCGTCAAATCCAAGTTCGACCCCAAATGAGCGGCACTTTTGCCAACAAATTTGTATTTAATATATATTTTCCATTAGAATATTCCAGTTATAAGTCTATTCGGATAATCAACTGTTTGTTTGTTTGTTTGATGCGATTGTAATTCAGATATTGTTCTAATGTATTATTTAATGAGCGATAAATTATTTTGATATTAATTGTACTTCACTTCAAGTGAGACATCACTAACTCATCTTAACATTTGCCCAACAAATCAATAAATTTCCGAAATATTTATTTTCATTAATATTTTCATTAATATTAACGAACAAACTATTTGTTGGAATAAAGATTTTATTAGTTTTGATAACAAGTTTTACAGATTTACTAATTATTACTCAAATAATTATAGATATAATAAGAGAGAACACAATCAGACAAATGCCGGATCAGTGGCTAATCGTTGCCTAGTTATGAGCCGCGAGTAAATCAGTCGACAAATTGATTGCAATTACGTGAGTGAGTCGTCGTATATATACTAAGTATAACATCCAAACTGACTATTAATCCAACCGTTTTGTAAACCGTTAAGTAATGAAAGAATTTCAATATAAAGACATTAAAGAACACAGAATTCTAGTATAGGATTACAATAAAAATATTTCTTTGGTTGCAATCAAATAATTCACCTTAGTTTAGCTTATCTAAGTTATTTACACCGCTCGTCACTCCTATCACTGATCAGTGATTACCTAGTCTTCCAGGAATGCCTTCGATTTCGATTTCGTTGATCTTAATGCCGGCGAAATACTTGAAAACGTTGGCCGACTTATCGGGTGTTATACTTCGCTTGAGAACTATTTTCAAAATATAATATACTCGATCAGCTTAACTAGATTCAAGATTGTGACAGTCATGCGTGATTCTAACCGTGATTGATGCGAGTCAGTCGATATGTCTGGTATTGGGCACAGTCTCTGCCGATGTAATATCCGAGTTGCTTGAACTCGGTGATGGCCGGCAACTGGACCCGGTACACCTCTCGCACGGTCTCGGTGTCTATGTCATAGTCTCCGTTTCGCATTTTGGTCACCATATCATAGAGCGATTGCGGCGGAAGTACTTTAGTTCTGTTCAATGGCATTATGAAACAGCGGCGCGACTCAGTGTCCACTATCACCGTCAGGTTCTGACAGTGGAGGCAATCGGTTAGTCAATACGTGTTTGGCTTATATAGTCAATACAGTTGGCGGCCTTTGCGGTAAACAAGACCTTTGGCCAAATCGATTCTATATAGAATTCTTAGTGTTGTGATGTCACATTATACTGGTTAAGCTTGAATGGTTGGACAATAACGTTCAATTAATGTCACATTGACTTTGTGACCAATCTATTATTTTTTTTCGCGACTCAAAGAGGAGTATATAATTTCACCCAACTCCATTTTGAGTTTGGCAGTCTATTTAGTTTAGCCAATCGGTAAGTTTGCCTAATCCTAGGTTAACCGTAAGCGTCACCGACTGTATTCAAACAATTGGCGAAATCGGTTGCAATGCAATGCATAGTCAGCGGACATACTCGGAAAAAGTCGTGAATAAAGCGTCCTTTGCGGCCATTGCTGAAGTCTGGGACCTCTATCTTCTCGTACTGCTCGAACTCGAGGTCAATGTCGAACTCTTCGTCGAAGAAATCATTTTTCTGATTCTTGAACTGATCCAACACATTGTTGAATGTGGAGCTGAAGTCCAAAAGACTGTCTCTGCTTTCGGTTTCGCTTTGGCGCAGCTCTTCATGAGACGGACCCACGTATGGGATACTACACCAGCCTCTGAAGTGTCGCAACTGACGGGTCATCACAATTAGTGTCTGTCATCACAACATAGACAAGAACTGTCTTACTCTGTATTGCGCGAACTGGCGATACAAATAGATTCCGCCGACTATACCAGTGGTGAGGACTAAGAGAGCGGTTAATGTGACGCAAAGAGTGGTCAGATTATTGATTCGCTGGACTCGTGACCGACGGCTAGTGAGCGACGCTGTGCTCCCATTCTCGATGTCCACCTTTCACACAATAAAAGGCCATTTAATAGTCATTTTTATGTCTCTTAGCTCAATCATATACATTGTGTATGTATCATGTGTCTCGTTGACTGATACCATCATGCTAAACTATTCCATTAAATGCAGCATCATTATAAGCAGCTATAGACATGGTCTATGCATCAATTGCAACAATAATACACTATGCAATTGAGAATATCTTATAGCACGTTAGAATGTATCAATGTGATTATTAATCAGTGATTAACTTTTAGAGATGAACGTCAGCTTCACTATTATCACGTCATAATTGCAACTTGCACTTTGCAAGTCATCGATAAATTCAAGCGATCATGCTATCTTATACATATAAATTGAATTACCGAAATAACCGAAAAATAAAACGAAATTCAATAATATCAAGATTTATGAATGCCATAAACTATGCTTAATTTCATCAAGATATTCCGGTCCGGAATTTCCGGACACGGCTTTCATATTAATACCAAGACCACCTATCATATTGATGATAAGAAGCTAGATTTATAAAATTATGCGAAGTTTTGAATTATTTCATATATAAGTGAAAAATAAGACATTGATAATCGATATCGGTTTGAAATGTCTCACAATTTCTGTCTCTATTGGCATAGATTGCGATCCATTGCAATGTAATACAATGGTAAAGAATCTAGATGCTCTAAGATGCTGGCGCATTGGTTGCACCATTGACATTGACATAGCGACAGTCTCACAGTGAAGGCATTGTCCGACCAGTGGTCAGACCGATGGCCATCACTGACATAGGCTATCAGTGCATACCTGAGGAGCAGACGGCAGGTCGTCGTTGTCGTCGACCAACGGCTGTCTGATCTCATTGGCAGACTTGGAGTGCAACTTCTTTTCGCTCAACGCCTGAGTCAATACCGTCATTGTTGTGGTTGGTGTCAGCTATTAGATGGCCAGTACTCTAATTATGGCACTTATTGTCACCAAATCTTGAGCTCAATGTAAACCAATCGATAACTCGATGTTATTATTGATAAGCCATTTGAGACATCGCTATACCACCCAAACTCCCCTCACATCCCTCACAGCGCGTCCAATACGTCCACTCACACCACCTCTTCGTCTGTCTCCACAACACTAGAGGCTCGCAATTGTATTGGACGTAATTTGTGGTCACATCGCAAGGCAAACGCCGTTTGTTTGCATTGCAGAGATCTTTGAGTTTTGGACCAAACTTTTGGTTCTAATGTTCTCTCACTTAATGGTCGTTAAAATGATTTAAATTGCCTTTAATTACATTAATTTAGATAAAGGCATTTTATAAGGCATTCGTCTGCTATTGCTTGGCATCGGTTCACTCGTCGGACGCAATGGTGGACACTATCGAAGACGGAAGCGACAACAGGCCTCTGATCGCGGAGACTGACCAAAGCGAGCATATGTCGGAAGCGGAGGTCGAGTCCGGCGGCTGTATGTCATCACCGCTCTGTCATCCGGCGTATCCGATCCACAGATATTATGTCCTCGTCTTCATGTGTTTCTTGGGCTTCGGTCAGTTTGACGAACAACCACTTTATGACACTTTATTAAGTTAGTAGTTGACCACCACTGACCAAGTCACTTTGGACATTAGGCAGTTACTTCTGCTACGACGGCCCTGGTGCTCTTCAGGACGAGATCACTGAGGACATGGGTGTGGGAGTGTCTCAGTTCTCTGGACTCTACGCTTGGTATTCGTGGCCAAATGTGATCCTCTGCTTCTTCGGCGGTTTCCTAATCGACCGCTTGTTTGGCATACGATTGGGTGCCATCATATTCAGCGCTATCATTCTCGTCGGTCAAGTGGTGTTCGCCTTCGGAGCGCTGGCCAACCGCTTCTGGCTCATGAATTTGGGCAGATTTATGTCAGTCCTTGAATAGTCCATTGAATTGCATACCATTTCACAAACTACATCCACAGCTTTGGCGTCGGCGGCGAGTCTTTGGCCGTCACGCAGAATACGTATGCTGTCAGTTGGTTCAAGAACAAGGAGATCAACATGGTGTTCGGACTGCAGCTCAGCTTCGCCCGGGTGGGCAGCACAGTCAACTTCAACGTGATGGTCCCGATCTACGAGGCAGTGAGCAAGTACCTGACCAGTGGTCACGGCTACACCGCTCTCGGCACGACTCTGATGATCGCCGCCGCCAGTTGTCTATTCTCGCTGTTGTGCGCATTAATTCTGGCCTTTTATGACCGAAGAGCCGAACGAATCCTAAAGCGGGCCTCGACTCAGACCGGAGAAGTGATTCGACTGACAGACGTTAAAGACTTTGGTCTCTCCTTTTGGATGATTAGTTTGATTTGTGTCACATATTATGTCTCTATTTTCCCGTTCACTGCATTGGGAGGGTTTGTATTCCTAGATATTTGGACCACAAATGTAAACGAAATTTATTATTTCAGAACATATTTTCATCGCAAATACCGAATGTCTCACTACGAGGCCAACGCTGTCGATAGTATTATTTATATAATTTCGGCCGTTTTGTCGCCATTCCTGGGAATTATGGTTGATTTCACGGGCAGAAATATAGTCTGGGTCTTTGTGGCCACAATTATCACCATGGTCAGCCATTCTATTCTCGCCTTTACTTTCATAAATCCGTGGTTTGCAATGGTTCTCATGGGAGTCGGCTATTCTGTTCTGGCCTGTGCTCTGTGGCCAATGGTGGCTCTGGTCATCCCCGAACATCAATTGGGAACAGCCTATGGCATAATGCAATCCGTCCAGAATCTGGGTCTCGGATGTATCGTATTATTGGCCGGACTTATAGTCGACAAAATGGGTTACATTATGTTAGAGATCTTCTTCCTGTCGTGGCTTTGCTGTGAGTCGGCGGCGGCACTAACTTCAAGAGTTTAATTCATTTGTCTCAATAGTGTGTCTCATTTGTGTCATAATCCTATTCGTCTCCGATTCAAACACTGGAGGTTTCCTTAATATGTCGACCAAAGAGCGCAAAGTCAACGCTCAACGGATTGAGTGAGTTATCTCTTTATTTAATACTCTATTAAATTTTAATTTGCATTCAGAGCCGCCGAAGCGGCTGAACGTGAAAAGAGAGAGATAATGGGCTCTTCTTCAGAGCCGGTGTCACCACAAGACCTCCTCTCTCAGGAGTCGGACTTTCTAATCCGCAACCGTTACCTCTCGAAGATCGGAACCAAGGTATGTCAATCTTGGTGATAGTGTCTTACTTGTTCACTAACCCATTATCTGTCGCTTTAACCACTCTATGCTTCGAATCGCATCACAAACTGCTTTCAATATATATGCCAATCGTCGGCCCTCTGATTGTTATTTGTCACTATAGGCCGATGAGGAGACCGATCAGTCAAACAGACCTACTCTGGACTAATCACTTGACTCACCGGCTCTGTAGTAAACCATTGACTCAATAGTAAGTGACCACAAGTGTCAAACCGTTATCTCCAAGAGTGTGATATCGATCCCTCTCTGCAATTCCTTAACCAATGCCTTATTGCACTCATTTTAAAATAAGCATCCAATCGATTACATGAACCCAATTCTACTTTCCTTTAGCTTCCGATGCATTACAGCATAGCTTTGCGGTCACTGATTCTTCACAGAACTGGACTCAAGTGAACACAAATGACATTTATTAAAGAATTTCAAACCAAATGACTGAAATATTAGCCAAACTGCAAGACTGTGATCTATATTATCCATACAATTACTGTAATTAATTATTAACAAATATAATCTTGTATTCAAAGCATATCTTTAAAATGATACGAATATTTACAAATAAATTTAATTCAAAAATTTTAATTTAATTGCCGAATAAAAGAGCGAAAATAATGTGTTTGTATGAAAGTTAATCAACGGATTATATCAAATGCGTTCACTTCACTTGAATTTAGTCAAAAGTTTATTAAAACAAATGAAAATCAGTTGAATGAATATTTTTAGCGCTACAAAGGCTTATAAATCATAATTAGTTTGCATAAAGTATAAGCCATTAAATGTCAAAATATGTAAAACAAACTCAACTGAAAGCATAAGACTATACATACATATTCACTAAATTAATAACTAAACTAACAAGAAATATATCATAGCATTAGTGACGACTCGAGAGGACATTAGCCCAAAAATCCCAATAGTTTTGATCGTAAAGTAGTTCGTCGGGAAACAAATGAAAAAGAGAAAGTTGTCATTTGGCGCATCCGTTATACGAGTACATCGATGACATGGGTATATAGATAAAAATATGATGACAAGAATCTTAAGAATCGAGATTATTGGGAAATATTGAGAACAATCGCCAATAGAATAGTATCACTAATTGGTTATACAGTAGTCCACTGTTTATTGGGATCATTGCCAATGATCGCCAGCCAAGAGTGGGCTCTAACTTGTTGTTTGATCTTCTTTTCCAATTAATGCCATATTCTCGGGTATATACCAATATATACCAAACCATTGCGAGCAGTGATCCAATGATTTCAATGGTTTGGTATTTATCAGCGAATATGGCATTAATTGGAACAGAAGATCAAACGACAAGTTAGAGGCCAGTCTTGAATCGCGTCACTGGACTGACAATATCCCCGATAACTACAATCGATTAAATCGAAACTCGTTTGTCGTCAATAGAAATAACGAAAGTTCTATCAGAAGTTTATTAAATATTTGAACCAAACATAATGAAAGCCTTGACTCGGAATCTGAGGAATGCGACAAATATTGGATTCTTAAGGCAAGAGACGAACATTGGCTCTGACTTTGTGAACAGTGAAGACGTCAACCGTTTTAATGGATTGCTTTGACATTCAATTAGTTATTGATATGTAGAGGAATAGACTGATAAATGGCGTCATTAAGTGATAATTGATTGCTGGCTCTCAACGTTTAATATGAGGAGAAATGCATAAACAGATCGACATTAGAGTGAAAGTGGTCTGCAATCCATCGCCGCTGCTCTCCATAGTCAGGCGTGGGTTTGCTTACAAATAAATTCATATCTATCACAAAAATAAGATCAATATTCAGTTCAAATCGAGCTGAACAACCTTGGTTAAAATATTGTTGGCGATATTGAGTTGCTTGTTGAAATTAATTAATTGATTTAAGAGCACTAAAAATTAAATTCTAAACCCATTTAAGAATAGCAAGAATACAGAATCCAGAATATGCAGACTGTCTGTTGAGCTGTAGAGCAAAGCCCAGACACGACACGACCTGACCTGACCTTTGGCCGCAATCACCGCTCAGTGGAGTGCATCGCATGACTCGCACGGAAGCGCTCAACAGCTGTGGCCTCGACTTTCAACTCTTGACTCAATCGACATCCAGTCTAACGGTCAATGAAAGCGTAAGCAATGCGTTGAACCGAAAGCAGTGAACGCCAGACGAGTAGTCCAGACGAGACTCGCAGTGATCGCAGACTTGAGTCGCACTCAAACCGATCCCAAACAGCAGTCAGTGATCAATGGCTTTGTACGCCGAGAGTGTGTCCATCGGCGGTGTGACCGCTGCCGACGTGGACACCGCCACCGAAGCCGACACTTTGCTGGACAGTGTGCAGGCCTTTGACGTGTCTTACCTGAGTATCTGCTATTCGGACAGCAAGTTCGGAGCGACCATCTATTACACGGCCAGCGGTCGCATCCAAGTGGTGGAGCCGATCGAAGACAATGAGCTGAACAATGTGATGGCACTGGTCGTCGAGTGCAGTCCACAACATATTATCCTTAGCTCCAAATCCGAGGCCAAACTCCTCGATATGTTGAAGTTTTTCGCCGAACAAGCGATGGACTCGAAGGGCAAACCCATGGATCTGACACAACAAGACTCGGCTGACACGCCGAGAGTGGAGACCAGTGGACAGGAGAGTGGTTGCAGTGAGTCGGTTGACTCGGACCTGGGCTGGAAGTTGAGTTCGCCCTATCACTTGCACGTAGTCTCTCACACTTTGTTCGCTTACGAGAACTGCAAGAATCGCATCCTTTCGTTGGACTTCAAGAACAGATCGTTTGCCGACACAAACGAGAAGTTTCTATACATCTCTTCGTTGATCAACTTCTCAGATAATATTACGTTCCGATCGTTCGGAGCTTTACTTCGCTTTTTGGACAACAATCTGATTGATATCCGGAGCGAATCGGGAGCGACAACAGTGGAGGTGTCCTCCATTGCCCGCCACTACATCCCGCTGTTGATGTCCATCGAGCGAAACACTTACGAATCGCTGCAGATCTTCCAAAATGAATGGCATCCGTCGGCGGCCAAACAGGGCATCAATAAGAAGGAAGGGCTCAGTCTCTACGGTCTCCTCAACTGTTGTGTCTCCAAAGTGGGCGCCAGTTATCTGAGGAAAATGTTATTACTGCCCACACAAGAGTACGATATACTATTGGACAGGTTGAACACCATCGAGTTCTTCGGCAACGCCCGCAATATCCCGCTCAGGAATAGTCTGCTTCAACACGTGAAGCACATCACAGGAGTGACCGCTCTCTTCAATCGTCTCGGATCTGACAACTTCAGTGTCAACGATATGCACACCATTCACACCATTCTGGTCAATGCGCTCAAGATTCGAGACCTGGTTAATCAGCACAAAAGTGTTGCTTTACATGTGTTTCAACAGATAAGCAGTCATTTCGACAGAGAGGTCGACGATTTGGCGCATATCATATGCAAAGTGATTGACTTCAATAAGTCCATCAAAAGCCAGTTATTCGAAGTGAATCCGGGCGTTGACGAAGAGTTGGACAAAACAAAGTATGTGTTCAGCCGATTGCCGGAAATGCTGGAGGAAGTGGCCAAGAAGGAGCTGCAGGACCATCCGAGTCTGGAGCAGTGCACCTGCATGTATTTGCCCCAAATCGGCTTCATGACCAGTGTCCAGATCGCGCACAACCAACAGCTGCCCCACGAAGTAGATCCGGGCCTCCACTTCGTGGTTCAGTTGGCGGACAGAGCTTACTATAGGACTCTTGCAACTCACCAGTTGGACACAATGTTCGGTGACATCCAGTCGGACATAACGGACAGACAGGTCCAAATCGTCACATTCCTCAAAGACATGATTTGGCGCCACAAAGAGCTCTTCATTGAAATTGTGAAGTGCTCTGCAAAACTCGATGCTTTGCTGGCGATGTCCCGAACGGCAGTCCAATACGGATACGTCAGACCACACATAGCCACCGATGGAAACATTGAAATAGTGGGCGGAAAACACCCCTTAATTGAGTTGATGTGCAAAGCAGTCGTCGACAATGACTACCGAAGTGGTGGTCAACACCTGAAGACAAAACTTATTTCTGGTCCCAATGCTTGCGGAAAAAGTGTTTATCTGAAGCAGATTTGTCTCATTGTCTATATGGCGCACATCGGGTGCTATGTTCCGGCAGTTGCCGCCAAAATCCCGATAATTGACGGCATGTTTACTCGAATCCAAAGTCCGGAATCAATTTCGATGCGTTTGTCGACATTTATGTTGGATTTGAAGCAAATCTCTTACGCGACCCGAAACGCGACGCCGCGTTCGCTGGTCGTCATCGACGAGTTCGGGAAAGGCACGCAACACATCGACGGCTTGGCTCTGATGGCCTCTTCGCTCAATTACCTGATGCACCCGAACCGCTGTCCACATCTGGTCGTGTCCTCGCACTTCAAGGCCTTGCCATCGCTTGTCGACCGCAAACAAGAGTTCGAATGCCAGACCTTCGAACTGATCCGGAAGGACAACCAAATCGATTACTTATACAAACTGACTGCCGGCCACTCGGAGGACAGCATCGCCTCTCATATCGCGTATCTCACAGACATTCCCGACGACGTCATCCAAAGGGGAAAACAAATTTGCGAATCGATCGCCAATAATAAGCCAATCGACTGCTTCGATGTCTCGCAAATGAATGGCAAGTTTGACAGCTATGAAGAGATGGCAATCGATTTTCTTCGCCTCGAATTGGTTTCAGAAGAAGACGACGACATTTACCGATTCTTCCGCACAAACTTTGCACAAAACTTCAGATCGGATTCGTCCGAAGAATGAACTAATAATTGTTTGTTTGATTCGTTAATATTTCTGTTTCTTCTATAGGACTAACTCTAGTTTGTGATTAACTCTTTGATTCAATTCCACGTTTTGTATAGAATCTTAAAACTGAACTCAAATATCAATTCAAACGATAAGTTATTAAAGATTTATAATTATTGATTAAATTAATTGATAGTTTATAGCATTTGTTTGCGAGACGTGCCGTTTGGCCACCGAAGTGGTCATCGGATCTAACTTTAGGCGACAATTAGTTATGGAAACGTCCGATAAGAATGGCGTCAATCCATCACTTCTTTACATTTCATTTTCAAAATTGAAAACTTTTTTCACTGCAAAACAAATTGATTTTCGAGTCATATATCACTCAAATTATTTCTTCCGATAAATCAAACGTTGTTTCAAAACATTAGAACATTAGTCGCAAAAGTGAGCCAACGATGCAATTCATGAATCAAATGAGTGGAGAAGTGGTAGACGTGAGTGAAGACACCAATCGATTACATAAAACTTGTCGTTCAATGCGATTACAAGACTTGCGTCCAATTGATTGACAATCAGACGGAATGGAAATGAGTTGTTGTCTCACAAAACACGCAAATAGTTGTCGTACAGAATATTCTGTGCGATCAATACGTGTCTGAGCGGTGAACACAAATTCATTGTTTCGTCAGTCGATTACATTATAATTGCGAAAAGCATTTTGGGATTAGAACTCAAATGTTTAGAAAATCGATTAATACTTAAGGTTTGGATCTCTTTGAATGTGAATATCGCTTATGAGGGGAAGAGATAGTGATATAAGGCATGTATAGGACATAGATTTGGCCAATAATAGCGCAACCGATCGATCGAAACCATTGTTTACTCAAAATTCTGTTTTCAATTCAATCGATTGTAATATTCGTTGTCTGAGTGCGACTTCGGAACCAATTGGCAAACCTATTGAGTCTTCGTTTCATTCAATTAGAAATTAATAATTGATTTCGACTCCGAATCGGTTAATAAAAATAAGTCATTCATAGGTCGAAACTCACGAGTGGTTCAGTCAGTGCCGGACCGGCGCCGTTGAGACTCACGGCTTGCCATATATGAGCGCTCATCGCATGTCAGCCCTGTTTAGGCCATACTATGGCTGTCGTCCGTCGATAAACACTTTAAGTTGAAATTCATTTCAATTTCCACTTTCGAGCCATTTATGAGTCGTTTGGTTACGAAATGAGTTTTGTTTAGTCGATTCGATTCAATAAGTTTTGCATTCAATCGACTTTCAGCCGATTCGACACCGGATTGACCGCAAACTCTGTTCAATGAATACACTCTAATCGGTGAGACTTTGGCTTTCGTTTCATTTAATAATTAATAGATTAAAAACAAATAACAATTATTTATGTATTTCTTGAATTTAATGACATTTTTAATCTAATTATATTTTCTATAAATAAATAATTATAACATTTATTCTATTCATTTATAATGGAATATGAATTTGAAATGGATTTCAATATTAAGAGCATTTGAATCCAATTATTTGAGTGATTGCCTTAAAGAACACTTTGCGGCAAAACATGACTTCATTTGAACTTAAGTCGAAAATAGCTATTATTTGATAATTAAATGCCTTTCGGCTAAAAGGATCGCATATTTGCTGAGAGTATGGCTTATATGAAGTGAATATAAATATGAGTTTAGATGTAATTCAATTAAAGTTGGGATTCGAGAGATAGGAATAAAAACAAAATCATCTATAATTCGCGTTTCACTTGGATTTTATCGACTGAGGCCCCGATCATCGCAATGCTAGCCATCAGTCAGTTCAGTGATTCGCTTCCATCGCATCACATCTTATATTAGATTTAGATTTCGTCTGAAATTTTGCTTTTAATAAAAAATTGATTCACCGATCGAGTGATTCATTGGTCGAGTCCTTAATCTAATGTCTATTTCCATCACTTGTGTAACAAATATTTTCCAATTTGTTTCAATTTTTGTGACACCTTTTGCATTGAACACTGAATATCATTTCAAATACAATATATCACTGAAACGCCAATCTATGAGACGCTAAAAATTGTTTCAATGAACAGATTATTGAATCACTCGATGAGAATGAGAGCCCATTTGGCGGCAGTGGTCGTCACTCTCGTGGTGTCACGTTTTCACTGCCTTTCTTTGGATGAAATTCATTCTTCGTCTCAGACTTTCAAAAGCCTTTCACACAATAATAAAGATAAGACTCCGAAGACTGCTATCAACGCGATTCGCAACAGAAGACAAGAATACAGAATCGGTTCGCATAGTCTTCCACTGCAGGAGTACTACAAACGAGTGTTGGTATCAAAGAAAGAGCCCGACTATCAGTCGGTGGACGCGATTCTTGTGGTGAGTCACTCGTCAGCGGAGATACAGTCTATAAATTAATTTAGTGGCGTTAGAATCAATTTTTGAGCTCAAGGCCTAATTAGCTGTTAGCTTGCTCATTTATTTATGATACCGGACTGAGTAAACAGCAAACGAGCACTAAAGCACTAATAGCTTGGCCTCTATTATAATTTTATGGTATATTACATGGGTTTGACATTTAATTTGTGTGACAAAAGCCACGAATCAAGTATTCCGACAAAAATATGCCGATTCTGTTGATTCTGAAGAATCACACAATTCTATAAATTATTCTGCGCTCAACCGCACAGTCCGTCAGTTTGGAGGCAAACAGTGAGCGCCAGTCCTATAGAGTATGACTTCTTAGTTGAGCCAAATTTGTTTGTCTACTTAGGGATTGTTTGCTATGATTATAACCGAAACATTAAATTACGAAATGAATGATCGCATTAATCATTAATCGATTGCATAATTCAAATCCAGTACAACCCATACGATTCGGAGAGTTCCGGCGAATCGCAAGCAAACAGCTTATTGTCCACCGAATTAGGGCTCAGATTAGCCGAGATATTGGGCTCGGAATCAGACGTCGGGCACAGAGTCTTCAATAGGATTAACCGAAAGAGGAAACGAAGCGCTTCTAATCGTAATTATTACACTCAGACCAACCGATTGAAGGCCAAACCAAGTGAGGCCCGCACTGGCCATCGGCCGCACGGCACTCGCGCTGACCGCTCGCGGGCCGAACGCCATTCAAATCTAGTTAGAGCTAAAACCAGTTCCGTGAAGAGTCTGGTGAAGCGAAAGTCGGGCCGAAGAGTACTCGACGACCACTACAATGTGGAAGAGAATAACCAAAATGTGATAAACAAAAGCAATTACTTAAAGCCATTTAATTCTTTAGCCATTCCTCTGAGGTTTAAATCAAAATTGAATAAAAACGTTGAAAACAAATGGAAAAGAGAAACGAAAAAATCGATAAAAAAGAGAAGAGAAGTGAAGTCAGCGCTGGCTATAGAACAGAGACTCGACTCAAACAAAGAGAACAAATCTGAGGAAAAGCACAGAGAAGTGAAAACAACTGACAAAACACTCGTTTCAGAACTAAACGATATTTTGTCCGACGATAACAAAAGTTCTAAAAAGGTTGAGATAAACGCTAAGACAATGATAGGTCAGAAGAATAAGACTGACAGTGAAGTGAAAGTGTCTAAAACGGGCGGAACAGAGAAGATGGCGATCACTCCACAGAAGGAGCCGACACTCAAGAAGAAGGCAAAGAGAAGTGACTCCGATATAGAATTTTTGAGCCCTAATGACAGCGATGACACCGATTCGGCGATAATTTACCAGAAAACTGATAGAATCGATAACACAGATGACAATTCTGGCGCAAACGACGAGTCAATCACTAAGCAAGATATGGATGAATGGCTTCGACGAGAATATTACGAGACTATCGCCAAAACGTTGGCCACAATGAGAAAGAAAAGAAGCGGTGATAAGGAAGACAGCGATGACATCGACAGCGTTGAGACAATTGGAGACAACTTAATAGCAATCGATGACTCGGACGAAGAGGAAGACAATGCCAGAGGAAGTGAAGTGCAAAATGAGGATAATGTGACCGACGATACCGACAATGACTATGTGGTTGCGGCCATCGACGACGACAATGGCTCTAATTCGGTGTCCACTCCGGCCGAAGGTTCTGAAGATGGCGACGAAGCGGAAGACAGTGGCGATGCGTTTGATTGGCAGGAGTTGGAGGAGAAGAGTAGACCCAAACGGAAAAGGAGTGCCGACTCTTATTTCGGTGATTTGGAGGACGAGTTCGAGTCCAACGAAATAAATGTCGATTCCGAGAGATTCTCTCGCATTAGCGCCAAATTGGAATCAATTGAAGACTCGCTGGTCAGTGAGGCCATGAGGTCAGTATCACTGTGTCTCTGTGTCCGTGCTCTTTGTCAGTCAGTCTCCTATCCATTCTTAGTCTGATTCGCGAGACCGCAGCCAAAGGCTCGCAAATGGAGGCGCAGAACAGCCAAAGAATAGCCAATAGACTCGACGCCGCATATGATATCGAAGACATGAGAACTGCTTTGGAAGACTTGGGAAATACTTTCTATAAAATAAGTAATGAAAACAGAGATTACGATAACGACAACCAATTGGTCCACAAATCCCACCGCGAGTTGAGGCCAACCGTTGCGCCGATAAATCATAATATCATTAAGAAATTAGAAGTTTTGGGTAAGTCTTCGCTCATTACTGGTCCGTATCTAATGCACTACCACTACGACCACTATGACCACTATGAGCACTATGAGCATGGTGGGCTAGATACTAATTAGCAGGCGATTAGCTCTGCGTTTAATCGCTTCTAATTTTTATTATTACTCATTCTTTGAATTAAGAGAACCGGAAAATGGAGTGGAGTTGAGTCGAGTTTATCTAATGTTCTAGAGTTTCATTAATCAGAGATTATGTGATTAGAATTTGCTTGAATTGACAGAATTTGAATTCAATTAAGGAATAGTTACATAAGTAGTGGTTTTGCGAGCAATCGATTGCAAGACTAGAATAGAACCCAAAGAGAAGAGAATTGACAATAAGTTTGTGCAATAAGTAATGAAACACAAACCGAGAGTAACGCTAAACTAATTCTCGACGACAGACGACAACTCATTAGAATTGGAAACAAATTCAGACTTGGATTCCGACTGTCCATCGCTGTCGACTCTTTCGGGTGACTGCTCTTCAGTGGCCGATTTGGTGCCGAGCGCTCGCATTCGGTTCGCATTCGTTGAGTCGTGTAATTGGCATCAAATTTGTTACACATGTGTAAGCCTTTGATTGCATTCGAGTTAATTGAGACGAATCCAGAGCGCAATCGAAACGATCGAAAACATCTAATTTTGTTCTATTTGTTTGCATTTAGGGAGAGATCTACGGACTGATGGCCAGCGACTGCGACGCCGGCTTTCTCGAGGCCAGTCGGCTGTCCTGCGGCGACAGTCCGTCGTGTGAGGCGTTCGCACGGCTAGTGTTGGCGCCGTTACGCCAGAGCCGTGTCTTCTATAAGACTAGTATTCCTCAGACTTGCTATCAATACCAGTGTATAAAAGACTTCTTGTTTGACACAAAGCGCTAAACATAAGTCCAATCGTTTGGCTTTTGTTTGATTTGCCTTTCATTCTGTGTCTGTCTGTCTGTCAATGATATGCCGACCGATTGGACATTGATTTCTATACGAGGATCAGTCGACCGCCGACTGACCACTAATGAAGTTATCGGTGTATTCGTTATTACTAAGACATCATTGAAGACATTATTGGCTTTGATCTCAGTTTCGATAACCATTTCGATCGCAATTCTATTCAACACATTATTTATAACCCATTTGTCTTAAGAAGTGTTGATTTCTTTATATGTCGCTATTAAAACACTTGTTTGGGACAGACCTACAAATTGATTATATTGTTTGCAATATTCATAAGAAAAGCTATGATAGCCTATGATCTAGCAATTGATGAATGAGTCTGGCATTTGACGGCAACTAACGAATCACAGACCATAACCACAACGGCTCTAATGTATTAATATAGACGTGATATTTATATAAATGTTTATAAATAGCGTTCATTTGTTTGTAAAAAGAAGTTATAAAAACTATTTATATATTTGAGGTTTAAATTAAGTTTTATGTCGTCTATAATATACTAGAAGTAATCCAATCATGACTTTACTGAACGACTTAATCATAATTAACATTATATTAAATTCGAGCGACACTTGCGTTAAGAATTCAATTCTAATAGTTCTGTAAAACTTTGGATTTAATTGTTTTTGTAATTTACATAATGTTTGACTGTTTATTACAATTATTTGATTTGACACCAAATAAAAAGATGAAAAGTTAATCGATTGGATGCCAAGTGGGAACCAATGGAACCATTAGTCGATCACTTCTTGTGGTCCGTCACTTGCGAGCCCTCATTCAGAGGGATCTGGAGTTCAATTATATCGTTAGTCCTAATGATTGCCGACTTTTCCAAACCGATTGGTGTCTTAAATCCGGTTACGAAGAGTTGGCTGAAGTTGTGATCGCAGGCCTCGAAAGTGGCCGACAGAAGGAGTGGACACTCGTATAGTCTGAGCGATACCTTTCGCTTATGCAGTGATGACAACAGTCTCAAGAAGTCACGTCTCAGTTCCGACCGAATGGCCTGTTGTGGCAGTAATGCCGCCGAAGTCGGACTCATCAGCGGTGATGTCGACAGACACGAACTGGTGGTCACCGGCGACACCGACACTGCCGCCGGAGGCGACCGCTTCTTCACCTCTACTTTCACTTCGGGGGTCTTCGGACTCAACTCTTCGTCACTCAATTCGCAGATATTATCCATTAGTTGAGTAGTTATTCAAATCAGTGACAAATCGTGTCATTTAAATGTTGTTTTGTTTATTCCTGCTTACAGTCCAACCTCTATGTAGTGAACTCATTGTTGTTCAACAAATTGAAGAAATAAGTTCCAGTTTCCAGGTTATAGTGTTTCCCACAATTGCCAATTGACTTCATTTGTAATACAATTGAATTAATTGTCATTTTATAATTAATTACTTAGTTATTATTAAACAGCGCTCTACTGTGCTTTTGGTTGATATGACGACACGATTGGCGCAAATAACGAAATGGTGTTCAACTATGAAAAGATTAAATATTTAAGTATTTAAGATTAAATAATAACTAGGCTGTAGACGGGCCCCCATTGGCCCCCCATTGAACCAAACCTCTAACCCAACACAACAATCTTTAAGGTCAAACTTACAACTTTGAATGTTTCATGAACAGAAAAATTACTCTCGAATAAAGACCAAGGGGCCATAAGCCTAAATTTAACATTGTGACTCCGATTTTCAAAGTGGTATTTTTCTTCGGTTCAAACCGCGAAATTCTGCTATAGACGTAATGCTCAAGAATCTGGCGTTTTAATTGTTTATTTATTTTTAAAAATGTACGCGTCGGTTTTCATAATATTCTAGGTTTAGTTGCAGGTCATCGAATATAAATACCAATTTGAAAATGGGAGTCACAATGGTAAATATAGGCTTATGGGCTCTTAGTCTTTAAGGACAAAATGATTGCATTGAATGCGATTGCAATCGACAAATGAATTGCATTGGCGTTGAATCCACTCATTGACTAATGATCTCAATATTCATTGCTTTTATGGTAATTCTGTTCTTAACATAACATTCGACTCAAGGATTGCATAACAAGTCATGAGTTGTAATAAATGCCGACGTCTTCGCAGTTCTGGGGAAAAGTTGTCTAATTTAAACATTCGTTTACATTGCAATCACTTTCGACTTGTAATTGCATACCATTTCAAAACCTCGATTCAGTTGAAAGCGAGCCACACGTTAGAGCAAAATTAATCAAAATCAATATAATCTAGCTAAACAAACAATCGCCAACTAATTGAATGGCTCACTATTGCCAACAACAGTGAACCCAATATATGTGTAAAAACTGTTTTCATAGTTTTGTTTAACTCATGATTTGGAACCGAAATTAAAATTAATACCCAATTGGGTGCCAATGTTTGAAGAAAATGGCACTCAATTGTTGAGAAACAACATCTCAATATTCAGCTAAAACCTAATCCAATTCGTCATTTGAACAAAACATTTCACGAATTCGTGAAAACAATTAATGAAGCATGTTCACTTTACGGGACTGTGAGTGATCTTGCTCAAAGTGGGCATATAGATGGTTCTGAAGGTGCTGAACAACCTGGTGGTAGTGGCTATTGGGGAAGATGAGCCGTTGTGGAGTTATGCCCATCTGAAATATGAAAGCCCCGCTGTAAATTACAATATGCATGCTAATTTTCTTGTTGATATCATGCTTTAAATAGTGGTTAAACAGCACTGTATTGTTGAAATGAGTCGATTCTTTATCATAAACTGCTAGTGTCAGCACAGGAACTGATTAGGAACTGATCACTGGCTATCACTGGATATGACTCGATCGACCACAAGGGCTGCCAATCGTCAGCCGTTAAACTGGATGAGGGAAACGGAAACGACAAGAAATGTATTTTATTAGTTCTCCGATTAGTCGTGAGATTCGAGAGCACTGAGCGAAAGGCCAATCGGTGTCGAGTCGAGTCACGCCTTGGCTCACAATTGATGTCAACTTCAATGCTATTGAAAGTCGAATTCACTTCATTGGCATTGAATTTCAATTGATTTGAATTTATTGTATTGTATTTTATTTTAATTTAAAATACAAACACAAATTGATGTCAAGAGCCGACTCAAGTCGATGGCGCCACTCAATTGTGGTCCGTCTGCAGACACGGCGACCGATTGGTCGGTCATTAATACTAATTGGCGTCCAATCACTTAATCTTTCGGACACTCTTCATGAGAGACTGCGATCGCGCGGCACTGAGCGCGGCCTCCATCTGGTCGTGCAATCGGATCAGCTGAGACACGTCTGAAGTGATGGCCACGTGTTTAGTCTCATTGTTGTTGTCTTTGAGCTCAAACTTGAGGACCACTTCTGGCCTCAACTGATCCCTCGCCGAACGGGACGCCACTTGCGTTTGGAAACGCCATTCAAGCGATGAATAATTCATTGATCGGCTCTAAAAATAGCAGTGAAGTAGTGGTGTGTGTGATGAGGCGAATGTGTCGGGTGGAAGGGCCCTGTCAGCAGTAGCAGTGGCAAGGTGATTTGGATAGTGCCCGAGTGAAGTGCAGTGCGGCCGCGATATGAATGCCACAGTCTATCGATTGGTTCACTGCCCGGTGGGAGTCGTTTGTTTATGCATTGCATCAAATGTCACGCATAGAGTGGGCTAACTGTCTAAAACAATCGTCACCTTTCAATTTGACCACTAATAGGCGATAGTACCACAAATGGTGCCAAATATGTTTGGCACACAGCGAAAGTCAGTGAGGCTCGAGTGTGTGCGGCCCGACTGCCCCCTCTGCCCAGCCCTGTGCGGAGTGAAGGACAGTCTGAACTGAATGTCTGACTCAATCGCAGCCAAACTTTGCTCGCAATCTCGTGTTCACCGAATCGTTTGATCGCCAATCAGTCCCTAAATTGTTATCATTATTATCATTAGTATTATTCCAGTTATCTGTCATTCATTTGAACCAAAGTGTGAGACAACGAGTGTTACATCAAAAGCAATCCCAATCGAGACCTAAGAGTAAGTCAATTGTCGACATTTGACATAATTTTAACCACAAATCGATATAAATTGCGCTCAATTTGTGCCAATAATTGCCAGAACTTATCGCTAATGTATTAATTGACAGCTGAATATTGACATATAAAATGAGTAAATGAATTGATTCTAACTCGACTGTCAATGCAGTGATTCCTCTGCGGTGTTGTGTCAAGAAGTACGAGTGGGGCAAGAAAGGGATGGACAGCGCTGTGGCCAGATTTGTCAAGAACCAAATGCCCAGCTATGACGTCGACCCCGACTCTCCCCACGCAGAGGTATATCCCAACCAAAAACTGCTTATCGCCTCTAATCCCGATCAATGACCAGCTCTGGATGGGGACCCACCCTTCCGGGCCCTCGATTGTGGTCAGTGCCGACCCGGAACTGGACAACAAGACATTGCTGCGTGTGCTGGAAGCCTATCCCGAGTATGTGGGGACAGTCAATATAGTGGCCAAATACGGCAAAAACTTGCCGTTCCTTTTCAAAGTGCTGTCCGTCGGGAAAGCGCTGTCAATCCAAGCGCATCCCAACAAAGCGCTCGCCGAAGAACTCCATAAGAACGATCCGTTCCATTATCCGGATGCAAATCATAAGCCGGAAATGGCCATCGCTTTGACTGACTTCGAAGCGTTATGTGGTTTCCGACCCCATTCGGAAATCGAGGCCTTTGTGGACAATGTTCCCGAATTCAAGGCCGTTGTAGGCAATGAGGCGACCGCTAACTATAAGAACTCGCAGGATAAGAAACAGGGACTCAAACAGTTCTTCACCGCATTGATGTCGGCTCCCGAGAATGTGGTCACTCAGAACTTGGAAGCACTGGTTCAGCGCTGGTCGAGTGAGGAGAACATCGATCCGGACAAAGAGGCGCTGAGAAAGCTCTTCTTGAGATTACACTCGACGTTCCCCAACGACATCGGCTGTTTCGCCATATTCTATCTCAACTACTTGAACCTGAAGGCAGGAGAGGCCATATACCTGGGGCAGGACGAGCCCCACGCGTACATCCTCGGAGGTATGGCACTGGCAGTAGATGTTGTCAACTGATTGCCTGACAACTCGTTGACTCGTGTAGACTGCATCGAGTGCATGGCCTGCTCGGACAACGTGGTGCGGGCGGGTCTGACGCCCAAGTTCAAGGACGTGAAGACCCTGAGCAATATGCTGACCTACAACAGTAAGTCGGCGCGCGAACAGATCTTCGCGCCGCATGTGGTCGACAAGTTCACCAAATCATATGTGGTTCCGGTGCCCGAGTTCGTGGTCGACGCCATTCAGATCGATGAGCCCGACGTGAGTCTGGCCATGGAGTACATGCTGACCAAGAAGGAGAGCGGTTCCATTGTGGTGGTGGTCCGCGGAGAGGCGGTCTGCGCGGACACCGCCATCAACACCGGTTACGTGGGATTCATTCCGGCGATGACCTCGCTTAAGATCAATCAACTCAAGTCTCCACTTCTCATATACAGAGCCTATTGTAGAACCGAAGAGTAATGTCTTGTCGTTTACCGTAAATCGATTAATGGTTTATATATTGATTATAATTTCAGTCTATATAGCGATCGATAACTTAAATGAATTTCATTCTAATCCTAATTGTGATAAACCATTGAGCGATAAATTAATGAGTTTTAAGAGTCTTAAGTATTAAGTGAAAAATGAAAATATATTAAATTCTTTTCAATGAAAGTCAACTTAAACTAAATAAATCACTGCTTAGAACGAGTGAACACTCTTTGCTTATATCCACTGCCCGTCGGCTCGCCTTTGCTCGAACTCGAACCCGACTTCTGTCCGCCACCGCCAGTCTGTGCCTGACTTTGAGACGGCTCCGAACCCGAGCCTCGTTTGGCACCCGGTTTGTAGATCTCACGGGTCGGCCGATCCTTGTTTCGGATGCGCCTCATATCGCTTCTCGAGCTCTCGCTCTTGTCTTTAGAAGAACTCGTTTCCGGTTTATCACATCTTTTCGGTTCACTGTTTTCTGGTTTCTCATTAGTTGACGTCTCTTTGGAATCGTTTGCATTTGGTTCGCAATTCTTGGTCTCATTTCTATCGACATTAGACTTGGACTTCTTCTCATCGACCACTTTGACCACAAAAGTCGATTCCTTCGTCTCTTTTTCTTTATCTTTCTCCTTGTCTTTAGATTTATCCGTTTTGTGTGAATTGCTGAACCGTTTGTCTGATTTCTTGTCGGAACGCTTATCGGCATCTCTTTTGAACGAAGTTCTGCTCTTTTTATCCAAATCTTTGGCCTTGGATTTGTCGCCTCCTCTAGGCTTTTCATCTTCTGGTTTATCCCTTGACTTTTGGTCAGAATCTTTTTGTGCCTTATCGTCGGGATTCTTCAGAACCTTCATCTTCTTATTTTGCTCCTCTTCTCTGAGTCTCTTTTGCTCCAACTGTTGACGTCTTCGTTCTTCGCGTCGCTCTTCTCTGAGTCTCATTTTCTCGGCCTTTTTGTTTTTGATGAATTCGATGAGAGGAGTACTCATTTTGAGCAGTCCGTGGTTGGCCTTCATCTGCTTGTCACGGGCTTCGATCTCTTCCAGATATACTTCAGCCGATGGCATATTGCTTTCGGTCTTCATTTTCTCCAAGTCCTCCAGGAATTGAGTGTAATCCGGGTCCTGTTCTATTGTTCCGCTTTTGTTATCCCTCTTTTTGGCCGAAATCGGTTGACCATTGTTTCCGACCCGACGCCGGAAAATGCGCTGAAAGGGCGCGAACTCTACGATTGCAGGAAATTCATTGCCCTTCGAGTCGACAAAGACATAGTCGTCGAACTTGTCTTTGAAGATAAAGAGGTCTTCCATGTGAACAAAGTTGATATACGCCCGACAGTAGGAGAAGATGCCTAAACTGGTCTCGGCTTTGCAGAAGTAATAGTCGTTGTGCTCTGCGACCGGAGATATCGCTTCCAAGAATTCTTCGGACGTCATTGTAGGCGGTAAGTGACGGATCACTATCTGAAGACAATAACTAGAAAAATAAAGTCAACAGAAGGGACTCACTCGTGTCGGCTGAGTCTCGCGGGTCTTGTCCTTCTTGAGGCTGTTGGCCGACGAACTCGTCTTATTGGACGAACTGCTCTTCACCCGACTCGAAGTGACACCACTTTTCGCGTTCTCTTTCTCCTCTTTGACCACTTGGTCAGAATCTTCTGTCATTTTGAGACAATTGGCCACTCGATTATCAACTAAAATAGAGTTCAACACAACAATAATTAGTAATTACTCTGCAAATCAACTCAACTCAATCACAATTCATACTTATTATCCAATGAGTGGTCAATCAGTTGATGAGTCTTGAAATCAAATGCAGAGAATAGTGTTTACATTGGCTTCACTGCAGACAACAACACAGCGTTAGAGCGTTAGAAATGTTCAAACATTGTCGTTTGGAAAAGGTGTCGAATGTCGGCTCAAAACACTGAAATAAAGGCATAACTCAACGCAAGAGCAGCGATTGTTTGAGACCTTTTCAGAAGAAATCGCACAAATGTTTGGTTCTATCGTCAGAGTGAGAGAGAGGGTGAGTCATGCGAAGTGCGTTCACTGCATTGATGCCGTCGTTTGTGTGCATTCATTGAATGAGTTGGACAGTTGTGTTGAGTTGTGTTGAGTTGTGTTGAGTAGAGTTGAGGACCGGTTCTGATCGCTAGTCTCGTGTTGTCTTGTGTTGACACCAATTGACTCGAAGACACTATATTTGGTTTGTTTGCTATCAGCCGTCAACTTATGGCCCGTCTGTCCGCTCACTGACCTCCGACTGAGTGATCCCCCGCACGGCACCACCAGACAAGACCAGACATGTCCTCGTCCGGCGACTTCGGCAACCCGTTGCGCAAATTCAAACTGGTCTTTCTCGGCGAACAGAGCGGTCAGTGGCCACTCGGCGCTCGTGATTCGCGCATTATATTAACCATTGACTTGCATCCGACAGTCGGGAAGACGTCTTTGATCACCCGTTTCATGTACGACACGTTTGATAACACATATCAGGCGACCATCGGAATCGACTTCTTGTCCAAAACGATGTATTTAGAGGACCGAACGGTTGGCTCTCTTATTATGACTTAATTATCTAATTTAGTTAATATAAAGCCGTTATTTAATAATTATTAACTACGAGTATAACTGAGTGACAAAAGAGCAGCTTTGCTGAAAGCTTTGCTCGTTTCGCCTGTCAGATAAATATTGAATAATCAATGATAATTAAGTGATTAGTATTGTCCAAGATATTTGAAATTGTGGTGATTATAAACGTCTAATGTTGCTAGCTAGACAAGCCCTAACTGATTGCATGCCAATGCATAACCCGGTGTTTGTAATAACTGTTTTGCCCGGAGATACCTGTTATCGATATAAATGACTAATTAAGACATGAATGTACGGCTCACTTGTGCTTCACTGGCAATACTGAGTGAGATAATTAATGGCAATGTTTGATATCAATCATTCATTCAATGGCATTGTGTTGGGTTGTGAGCCAGTTATTCAAAAATATGTCGCTTTCCATAAAAAATCTTGTCTCACTTTAACAGAACTTTTTTATCGAAATCACGTTTTTATTGCTGTATTTGTTTTATTTTGAGTCAACATTTTATTAGCATTTCCAGCGATTTCTAGATAGGCTTTACAAAGAACAAAATACATAAATATTTTTGACACAATTAGCAATCGATTATCGATTTGGATAAATGGACTTATTTAAGATGATTTATTAATAAGTTTATTTAGACTCAATAATTTATAGTCGATGTGCGAGGATATAAATATTAAATGGTCTGTTTGTTTGGCTGCGAAGGTTCGTCTGCAACTGTGGGACACCGCAGGACAGGAACGCTTTCGTAGTCTAATTCCAAGTTATATTAGAGATTCGACGGTCGCAGTCGTCGTCTACGATATTACAAGTATTGAACACAATTTAGTGGCGAATCAGTGTCTGATGTGATCTCTCTTCAGACGCCAACTCATTCCATCAGACGTCCAAATGGATAGACGACGTGAGGACCGAGAGAGGCAATGACGTCATCATTATGTTAGTCGGCAATAAGACTGACCTCCAGGACAAGAGACAAGTGACCACTGAAGAAGGCGAGAAGAAAGCCAAGGAACTGAATGTGATGTTCATTGAGACGAGCGCTAAGTCGGGTTACAATGTCAAGCAAGTGAGTGACCACTGCTGACCACCGTTGATGTGTGGCCACTAATGTTCAATGCAATGACCACTTAGTTGTTCCGTCGAGTGGCGGCAGCGCTGCCCGGCATGGAGACCAACGAGAGGGCTAAAGAAGACAGTATCCTTTTCTCAGTAATTGAGCACCATGGTAATGGTAATGGTAATTAATAATAGTTATTGATAATATTATTGATGGGGGCGATGAGGGTTTGCTCGACACATTGGTGAGTGATGTGTTGAGCGCTTGATTGCCAAACCAAACTAATTTAATTTGTTTGCATTCATTTGGTTATGTTTTGTTACGATCCTTATTATCCTTAACCCGCACTCTCTCTGTCCATTGTCTAGTCGTTGAAGTTGACCTGAAGGACGCGCCTTCAGAGCAGACCAGTCCGGAAGGCAAATGCATTTGTTGAACCGTTCATTGAATTTCACAAAACATCAAACATTTCTTATTTCAATATATTTTTGTTGGCCTTTAAAATGCTTTGAATGCCATCACGGAATGCACTGATGGAATACAGCTCTGGTTTTTATGCTTTCCAACGGTTTGCACAGCCCTTGCATTCTGTAGATGCGACCACTCGTTGCCTACCTTTTAAATTCCGATCCCTTTCCCGTCACATGTTTTTAATATTTTATTTACTAATATACGAATAACCAATCAAACAAATGGTTTTGATCGAATAAAATGGTTTTGATTGAACCGAACCATACAATTAACGATTACTTTCCTTGACTAACATCACTCCCTTAGCCATTCCTCTGAGACCACTACCGCTGGACAAAGACGCGACTCAGACCGAAGAGGGCGGATGTTTTTGCTAATCACTGATCACTGTTTACTGTCTGAACAATGCTTTAATTCTATTCTATTTAATTATCGTTTCATTTTTATACTGAACGAGCAATAAGTTTACGAATCTTTTGTCAAATACTTCAACGCTTTCGGCAAAAATCTCTGTTGAACTCAAGAAAACACCGATTCTTATAATTTATTGTATTATTGGCAGTCATTGACTGATAATTATTTGATATATAAATACTTCTAATTATTAGTAATTTATATGAAATATATTCTAAAAGTTTTATTTAATTAATTTTAATAAAGAAATTTTTAATTAATTTATCGATCGATACAAGTGGTCGAGTGTCGGGTCTGTGCTCTACAGACATATTATGTAATGATTGTGTGTTGCGAACCAATGACCCGTCACATACACAATGCATCAATCAATCATCAATCAGCCCAACAAATGTAGCGAGCTAATAAACTGGCAAGCTGACATTCTGTGCCCGATATTCTGTGCGATTCTGTGTTGAGGGCAGCGTTGAGCGCCATCTGTGTAGTTATCTGTGAACGCATTGTTTTCCGTATCCGAGTGTTTGATTGGCATACAGTCGACTCGAGTGTAAAGCAGTAATACAACAGAAACTGTTTTTGGCATCGCTTTCACAGCCATTCCATTCCTGTTTCGCTGTTTCAGTGTTTCACTGATCGGTTCGCGTCTATCGTTGGTTCGGCTCTCAGTTCTCAATACAATATTGAGAACGAGAGTCAGAGTCAGTCAGTGTTTGACAGTAGAGTGCATTCGCCAGAGTGTCGTCCAGTGCTCTGCGCTCTCACACCTCTCACACCTCTCCACCGCTCACACAGACAGTCATCTGCTGTCCAATGCTGTGTCACTCGAGTCCTCTCACCGAATAATGGATACCTCGGCCGACGACAACAACAAAAAGCCTGGAACCAGGTTTGTGACCACTTGGCGACCACCACTTCTCCGCTCCGACACCCTCTGAGATATGGCTCTGAGTCTGAATGCGTTTGAAGCGATTGTCTATTTGTTTACATATTAATGCCTCAAATGAACACAATTTGCATTCAATTATTGTCTTTTGTTTGCATTACTAACCGATTCTTTGCATTCATTGATTACAAACATTGATTGTTCTCTATATCGCTATTCCTATCACTGTTTCACTGTTTTGTCGTTCCGCTAATTACATGATTTCATACCACGAAAAGCGATTAATCTGTGCATTGGCTTCGCAATAAAAACTAATTTTTCATTTCAATTAGATTTGATTGAAAGTGTCGTCAATTGGACGACAAGTTATATCCCGTCAGTGGGGATGAAGTGATGTGATTGAGTGCAGCCAATGATTAACATCACTGCAGTGCACATCACATCACTTGCCATAACATTACAGTCACTACCAGTTTGTCAGTCAGTCAGTCAGTCACTAAACTTGGTTCAGTCGGCGATCGCATTGTGAACTGAGCTTTAAATTAAGATAATTAAATAATTTATGTCCGGCGGAGACAAACAAATATATAAAATAAAATTAAGATAAGATAAATGAATGGCTCATTCATTGTGTTTACTATCTCTCGCCAGTAATCACATTAAAGCAGTGAATTGTCTTTCGCGACACTGTATTGTCGGGCAGTGCTATCCCTGTCCCCAATCGGTTGAGATTAATGGCAATCGAGTCTAGTCTAGTCTAATCACTTGCGATCGCTCGTCGACATCAAAGTCACTCATTTGTTGAATATATCGATTATTTGCCATCTTTTCGATGCAGTATTGCATTTAGTGTTACTTTTGATTACATTTTATTACATAATTTATATCTTCAATGAGTATTGAATGCAATTCATAGCCAGATATCGATTGAGAGCCTCTTTTCAACGCAATTCTCGCTTTTGTTTGAATTAACTCAAAAACTCAGTTAAATATTAATTCGAAGAAACTCAACAAAACTTGAGTTAATGACTAAGAAAACAGATGTTGAGAAAAATAGTAGTTTTGCCAATTGATAGAGCAATTGCGACAATTGAATGATGGATTCAACAGTCAATCGCTCATTGAGTGGTCGTATGTTTGCTAGAATACGTAAACAACAAACAATTGAGCCAACAAATTGAATTAGCCAGTACTGTCGAGACCAACAATTAGCCAGGTGAATGAGCAATGCAATGCAATCTGTTGTGAATCTGGTTTTGCATATTCATGTGATGTAAATGTAAATATGTGTAAATGTTTGCGATGAGAGCACAGTCACAGTGAGAGTCAGAGCACAGCTTCACGTCATTCATGATATATCGATAATTGTCTCTTATTTTCTTAATTGCTCACTAAATATATCCATTCTTGTTATGAAAACACGAATTAACGACTTGTTTGTACAATAAATAAATAAACTAAACCAAACCGATGTCTATAAACAGTTCGATCTTTGCATCCTTTGCATCACTTCCAAGATGTCTTTGCATTGCCTGCACTTTCTCCCGGCTTTGGGGTTAACGCGAACTCAAACTTTGATGTGATTTTCCATTTCTTCTCAAAAACCGAATCTATTTGTCTATTCTGTAAACCCAAAGCAAATATGATATCATATTTTCCAAATGAAAACCTATGGAAACCTACAAACTTTCAAACGTTATCTTTTAGAAACTTAAGGAAAATTTGGTTTTTGCTCTCATAGAGACTCAGAGACTAACAAACGCGGAAAATAGCACTCAATTCGACTGAAACTGAAACTCGTCGTCAAAATTATAGGTTTTGTTGCGACACTCAAAACCAAAACAGACCAAACACTGTAGACATTTGTGATACTATTAGTAACACTTGTGATCGAAAGGCCAAAGAATTTTGTTTCAATTATTCACTAAATGAAAGAAATGATTGATTCCGATACTAATAACATAAGGTATGGCTCTAACCAATCAAACAAATCATTAATTACTTATATAATCACTTATATAATGACGAACTTTGTCTCACTTTTCTCTTTTCTCTCTTTCTATTTGTCCGCTAATCCCG
Organism: Scheloribates latipes; assembly: GCA_034698225.1. Lineage (NCBI taxonomy): Eukaryota > Metazoa > Arthropoda > Arachnida > Sarcoptiformes > Scheloribatidae > Scheloribates > Scheloribates pallidulus. The sequence goes on along the minus strand of JAQGBE010000002.1, from coordinate 16,112 downwards.
ACTCAACTCAATTGTATCTCTGATTCCAATGATTATAATAGTTTTTTGTCTCAATTTATTTACTTTTCCTGCATTTTGTATCCAAATGTCAAATACGTGTCTAATTGTTCAAACAGACGATTCCCGCACTTATTTAATTGGTTTTACTTTTCTCAAACAAATATCTGAGTTCTGCCTCAAAGGAACTGTTTTGCCATTTAATGCCATATTTATGTCTCATCTGATTGTCTTGTTTAGGGTCTTCAAGAAGAGCTCTCCCAATGGAAAAGTAAGTGTCGATCGCTTTGCATAACGATATCGGGCTTAGGCTCACACATACAGACTCACAGACACTCACAGACACACAGATTTTCGTCTCTCGTATTATCTGATCCTATATTCCGATGCGAATAACATCACTCAAATGTATTTATAAGTCAGAGCAACAGCTAATGTGTGAATCGATAATTCGCCTCCACTTTACTCCAAACTCGACAGAGAGTTTGGGCTCAGAATCGAGAGCTAAAGTGCTCTTAAAAGCGACAGAATATTCTGTGTAATGCGAAACACAGTAGTCTTTACTTGCCTTTAGATCCCTATTCACAACATTTAGTTATTGAATCACTAAACGAATGATAACTCTATGGCTCTATTATTGGCCAATAAATAATGTGATATGCATTTAATCAGCGATTCGATCATTTATTTAATTTAATCTCTAGCTTTTGTGGCCACTAATTGGACTTTTCGTGCATTACGTTTATTAATAGTGGTTTTCACTCAAATAACACCATTTGTTTAATATTATTTTTGAATCCCAATGAAAGTTATTTATTGAAAATTTAATCGAGCTTGTATTAAAATATAAATAAGTGAGCAATGCAATTTATTCTCTGCGACCAGTGTGCCAGCAGCAAGCACAAGCACCACTATTTTGCAAATAAATCTTTAATAGCGTCCAATAAAATATTCTATTTTTTTATTCCTCTGCCATCACATCTGCAAAACAGAGCTCTGAATAAATGATTTAATGCTTCTCAAAGTGAACTCAATTTCTTGAACTTTAAGCGATTACTCGAAACTACTTTTCAGACTCGATGTAAATCGAAAAACAGATGCAATCTTCAGAATTTAGTTAATCTGCAGATCAATATTGAAACTAGAGTTGAGTGGAAATAACGACAAATGACAACTTGTATTAGCGCTAAGAGCACCTTGCACAATTGTGTTTGCTCACTGAGAGCGCAATTTCACTCTTAGTTTACGTATAATTTATTGATTACTAAATTAGAGAAAACACTAATTAGTGAGTAATTATAACGGAACGGGAGGCACACGACAGACACGACAGCATTGATTAACCGATTTGTCATCACTCAGATCACTGTATACCTCGGCAAACGAGACTTTGTCGATCACCTGACACACGTCGACCCGATTGGTAAGTGAGACACATAATGAACGCAATTATCTGACACTAACCCCAACCCAACCCAACCCTAACCAATCGCTCAGATGGTGTTGTGCTCATTGATCCGGATTACATAAAAGAGCGCAAAGTGTTCGGACATGTTTTGGCCGCCTTTCGCTACGGAAGAGAGGATTTGGATGTATTGGGACTCACCTTCAGGAAAGATCTGTACATAGCGTCAGAACAAATATTTCCGCTAAAGGAAGAGTCGAGTGATACCAACAAAAGACCGCTGACGCGACTCCAGGAGAGACTTGTCAAGAAACTAGGATCAAATGCTTTTCCATTTTTCTTTGAGGTATGTCTCCATTGATCTCATTGTGTATTGACCTGGTCTCCAATGCTTGCTCGCAGCTTCCACCGCACTGCCCGGCATCAGTCACTCTCCAGCCGGCACCGGGCGATACTGGGAAGCCCTGTGGAGTCGATTATGAACTTAAAGCCTATGTCGCAGAAAGCGTCGACGAGAAGCCACACAAACGGAATTCCGTTCGACTGGCCATCAGAAAAGTAGTTTACGCGCCTTCCAAACAGGGCGAACAGCCCAGTGTCGAAGTGAGCAAGGAGTTCATGATGTCGCCCAACAAACTGCATTTGGAGGCCTCCCTCGACAAAGAGCTCTACCATCACGGAGAAGACATCGCCGTCAATGTGCACATCGCTAACAACTCGAACCGTACGGTCAAGAAAGTCAAAGTATCTGTTCGGCAGTTCGCAGACATCTGTCTGTTCTCAACCGCTCAATACAAGTGCACCGTTGCTGAGATTGAAAGCGAGTCAGTAGTTCTCAATTGTCTTGTCTTCTCTATTGTCGCCAATTGTGGCCAATAGTGGACTCAGTGTTGATGCGTTCGCTCACTCACTGACTCGCTATTGACTCCAATACTGATAACCACTTATTACTGATTACTGATTGCTCTCTTACTGAATACTAATCTGAATCACTTACAGAGATGGGTGTCCTGTAAGTCCGGGTTTCACGTTATCCAAAGTATACTACTTAAGGCCTCTTTTAGCAAATAATAAAGACAAAAGAGGCCTCGCCCTCGACGGCCAACTCAAACACGAGGACACAAACCTCGCCTCTTCTACTGTGTATGTCTCGTCTCGGAAGCAGACCATTCATGTGACTAATTGTCTGCATCAGTGTTACAGATCCGGCACAGAAAGAGAACTTAGGAATTATAGTCCAATACAGAGTGAAAGTGAAACTATGTTTGGGCCCTCTCGGGGGCGATGTCGTCGCCGAACTGCCATTCGTTCTGATGCACCCCAAACCCGAAGACAATAACATTTGCTCCGCCAAGACATTAGACCAGAACAATGCCGACGGAGAGAACGGCGACGGCGAGACCAACGCCACGAACGCCGAGACTAACCTCATTCAACTCGACACGTGAGTCGACTTCAGATCACTCTTTGCTTGCCTTTTATCGATCGAAACATTTTACCGCATTCCCTCACATTTTGCTGCATGCCGGTATAAGCGAGGTATGTTAATGTATATGCGGAAAAATTTGTATAGGCGGAGTAGTTAATAATTACATTTAAGTGATCAATTACACTTGTAAATCATGGAATTATATCATCTTAAACTTCATAATCATGGAAAAATTTATTATTACCAAGTTATATTAACAAGAAAACACGAAATATTTTAGATTTCCTCTTAAAGTTTGGCTCATTTTAAATTACCAGTCCCCCACTTATACCGGCATGCCGTTATACCCCGGGGTATACCGGCACTAGGTCCCCTCACTTTATACCGGCATGCAGCAAAATGTGAGGGAATACGGTATAATTCAATTATCAATTACTAATTAAATTAGAGTTAATGTTTCGAAAGAGCAATAGAAGTGCAAACCATTGTCTTTGTGATCGTGGAATCAAATTAATTGAATTATCTGTTATTAATTAACAGCGAAGATAACGACGACATTATATTCGAGGACTTCGCGCGGTTACGACTCCGAGGAGAGACTGATGCTTAAGAGCCACCGATTCTATGCTTTTTTAGATCAAAAACCAAAAAACCTGTGCAAACGACTGTCGAAACCGATTGAATCCCACGTGAAATGTATTTATTTTCTTAAATCCCTTTATTTGTATCGAATTCTGAATCAATGTTTGTAATGCTATTCGACTCAAAACCGAATCAATTATTCTAATTCTTTATATTCTTATTATTCCTGACTTAAGACTGCAATTACTATCGAATTCTTACCGGAATTTGCAAATCAATGCTGACTTACATTCCGTACAGACTTTTACCTTAATTTTATCCCAACATTTGTAACGCTTTTTGTGCCAAATCGTGTCATTATTTTCAATTGTTTTCTAATCTTTTAAACGAAATCTTTTTAAATAGTTATTTAAAATCCAATATTTATTATAAAGAATTTTAAACTTAATTTAAATTTATTTTCTAAACATAACTATTTATTTGCAAACAATTGATTTAATTTATTATAATTTCTAAAATGAATTGCATTTAACGGTCGATGTGTTTAACCGAATGTTAGTTCGAATTACTGACTGTCACTCAAACGACTCGATCTCTGAGTCCGACCATTGTTTGTGTCACTGAAGTAGAGAACAATCGCAACCATTAGTGCACTCATTGTGTTCTCACCACTGGTTTGCTCTGTCTTTGTCTCCAATATTGATATCCGATTCACAACTCTTCAGTCAATTGTTGTCCGAACGACCCGTCACTCACTCACTCATACCCTTCACATCCGAATCGAAATCCAAACCAAAACCAAAACCCAAACCAAAGCGAATCACAATAACCGTCAATCACAACAACACTATCGGAGACGACAATCAGTAATTCGTAGACTGACTGACCAGAGATCGGATCAAATAGTGATGATATTTGTCATAACGTTAGCAGAAATTTGATGTAAAATAGTTGTAATTGTAATCACTTTTTGTTTTTGGTAATTCAATTTTAAAATATTTCACTCAATTGTATAGAATTTTGATGAATGTGTTGAACAATAATTGTGTTATTAATTAAGTATTAATTGTTATCACATTTTAATCACAACTGTATTAACCCATCGATGACTTCGAGACAATAAATCAGATTCAATACTACTTAAGACAGACTTCAATGAAATGAAATGATTGTATAATTTATTCGATGAACGATTCGATACAAACGATTCAAACAATTATTTTCGTTTGTGTTTTGACTTTTTTCGATGCTTTTTGTGTTTTTTCCGTTTCTTCTTCGACTTTTTGGACCTCTTTATCACCTCTTCCTCTGAAGACTCTTCGGATGAATCGCTGGATTCCAGTTCTTCCAAATATAACTCTTTGAACCCGTTATGAGTCCATCTGTTTGTGCGATAATTGTTAAGACGACTGTCACTAAACAAATGGTTCAGACCTGTCAGAAGAGACCCTCTCTTCGGCGTCCATCAACTTCTTAAGCCAATAATTGTCTGGTTTTTTGTCACTCTCTTTGTGTCGCTTCTCATTGGAGACTCCTTTCGCTTCGTCTCTGTCTTTATAATCATAGTCCGAATGCTTCCGTTTCCTGTCTGTTGTGTTCGTTCGATCTTCTCTTTCTTGGCGCCACTTTTTCCACATCTCTTTTTCTTCTTTGATCTGTCATTTTGATGAATATTTGAGTTTTGGTGTTAAGATAATAATCAAATGCAAACAAACTTTGTTTTGGAGTTCTGTCGACTGAATCGTATTCTTAAGCAAGAGTTTGCCCGCTTTGGAGACCATCTCTCACTTCTTCGGCGGTCTTCGACTTCGCAATCATATGACAACTGATTTGCAATCGTTTGTGAACTTGAGTTGAGTTCACTCTATCTATGTTTACATTCGCTTGACTTGGCATCGGTCGGCACAGAGGGCGACACTAAGGCCTGTTATCGAGTCTATGTTGACATCAGTTTACAAATACAAACGAGAGTTGATTTTCATTTGCCAGTAATTTTCGTATAATTTCTCCGAATATTTGACTAAAATTTAAGCCGTTATACCAATTAATTCTCAATTTGATCCCTATTTGTGTCCAACTGACCACAAGTGTAGCCAAAGCGACAATCGATGCGCTAATCGACAATCGAACGCATCGATTAATCGATCTATCGATTCATCTATCGATCGCTCGTTCACTCATCTATTTACTCAAATGGCGTCTCAATTGAGTACCCAAAGTGTGGTCGCGACCGAAGTGTCGGCCGACGACAGTCTATACCCGATCGCAGTGCTCATCGACGAGCTCCGCAACGACGACGTGCAGGTGAGTGACCCGAGACCTGACTGCGAGGCCAACCCTTCCTAATGTTTGCCGGCTTTCAGTTGCGGCTCAACTCGATTCGCAAACTGTCGACTATAGCACTGGCGTTGGGCGTCGACCGCACCCGAAGTGAACTGATTCCCTTCCTCACGGACACCATCTACGATGAAGACGAAGTGCTGCTGGCGTTGGCCGAGCAGTTGGGCTCTTTCACGCCTCTGATTGGTGGCCAGGAATACGTTTACGTGCTTTTGCCGCCACTCGAGTCGTTGGCCACCGTCGAGGAGACTGTGGTCAGAGACAAGGCTGTCGACAGTCTCCGCAATGTGTCTCAACAGCACTCACCACAAGACTTGGAGCAGTACTTCGTTCCTCTGGTCAAACGCTTGTCTTCAGGTTCGACACGCCTTCGCTTTGACCTCAACTCAACACTTGCTTCTGACCTCTTGCAGGCGATTGGTTCACATCGAGGACCAGCGCTTGTGGTCTCTTCAGTGTTTGTTACCCTCGAGTGTCAAATCAGGTCAAAGCGGACCTCAGAAAGTAATTGACTGACAATCTGTGATTTGGTGTCTAATTGTCTCCTCTTTGGTGCAGTTCTTTCCGCCAGTTATGCCAAGACGACACTCCAATGGTCAGAAGAGCGGCCGCAACTAAATTAGGCGAATTCGCAAAAGTGTTGGAACCCGAGTACGTGCGGTCAGAAGTGATGTCGTTGTGGTCACAGTTAGCCGGCGACGAACAGGACTCGGTCCGACTTCTGGCGGTCGAGGCGTGCGTTTCGATCGCGTCACTCCTTTCCAATGAAGATATCGAACAGCATGTGATGCCTGTCCTGCGAAATGCGGCCGAAGACAAGTCTTGGAGAGTTCGATATATGGTGGCCGACAAGTTCAACGAACTTCAGAAAGCCGTCGGCCCTGACATCACACGCAATGATTTAGTGCCTGCCTTTCAAAACCTGTTGAAAGACTGTGAAGCAGAGGTCAGAGCGGCGGCCGCGCAGAAAGTGAAAGACTTCTGTCAGAACCTGAGTCCCGTCGAGTCCCAGGAGCAGCTCATAATGACCCACATTCTGCCCTGTATTACATCTCACGGCGCGCTTTCACTCAATCAATAATTGGTTATCCATTTTGTCTCAGGTGTTAAAGACCTCGTCAGTGACCCCAACCAACACGTGAAGTCGGCGCTGGCGTCGGTCATAATGGGATTGTCGCCGATTCTGGGCAAAACCAATACTATCGAACACTTATTACCGATGTTTTTATCTCAACTGAAGGACGAATGCCCTGAAGTGAGACTCAATATCATATCTAACTTGGATTGCGTTAACGAAGTGATCGGAATTCAACAATTGAGTCAATCATTACTGCCGGCGATCGTCGAGTTGGCTGAAGACACCAAATGGCGCGTCCGCTTAGCTATCATCCAATACATGCCACTCCTGGCCGGTCAGCTCGGAGTCGAGTTCTTCGATGAAAAACTCAACACCTTATGCATGACTTGGCTCGTGGACCAGGGTATGCAATGTCGAGCGCCTTGATGGCGAATGGCTGACCTGTTTGTGTCTCTCTCTGTCCGGTCCAGTGTTTGCCATCCGAGAGGCGGCCACTCAGAACTTGAAGAAATTGGTGGAGAAGTTCGGCTCCGAGTGGGCCACCAATACAGTGATTCCAAAGGTGTTGCAGATGTCGAGGGATCAGAACTATTTGCACCGAATGACATGTCTCTTCTCCATCAATGTTTTGGCCAACGCGTGCGGTCCCGATATCACAACCGTTTGTATTGAATGATATCGTATGACATAAACTGATTTGTACTCTTGTTTCAGAAACTAATGCTTCCAACGGTGATAAGCCTGGGCGCGGACGGTGTGGCCAATGTCCGGTTCAATGTGGCCAAGACTTTGCAGAAGATCGGACCAATCCTCGACCAAAAGTGAGTCCCACAACGATTATCTAATGACTGACTAACCCGATTGGTCGTTCAGTACCCTCCAAACCCAAGTGAAGCCCTGTCTGGACCGCCTGCAGAACGACCCCGACGTTGACGTCCGCTTCTACGCCAAAGAAGGTCTGAGCCTTTAATTGAGTGTTTATTTAGCGAATGGCTGACGAATGCCTTTCCCTGTCATTTAGCGATCACTTCACTCGCTTTGTCTGGTTTTATATAAATAATTTATTGGAAATCACTGTAACTTAACTTCAATTTTGATTTTTTGGACAATTATTTAGTCTTAAAAATATTTATAAGTTTCCAACGATAACTGATTTCTTCATTGGATGTATCGTTAAGTCAAGTAATAAACACTACAAACTAAACACTATAAACACTCACCGACTGAGGCATTGGTCGTAATGGCTGTGAGGCCCACGACTAGAGACTGTGAGCCAATAGACTGACTGTTCGGCCATTTTTGCCATTACTCGCATCAACTGAACTGAACATTGAAGTGAAGGGACTGTTGTGTCAGATGTGTGTCCTTTGGATCACATGACCATTAAATCGCTGAACTCGTGATCTGTTTGTGTCTTCACTTGACGCCAAACTTGAATTATGGACCGATTGGTCGATAACAACAGGTTTTGACCCGATTTGCAATCAATACCTCAATTAATCATTGCTTTCAATGAACGACAAAAAACTTGTTTACAAATGGCATATAAGCAGTTCGGCCGAAGACACCAATGAGGAACAGATAACAGCTGATGACGATGGTATCATATCTCTTGATGATTGTTTATATTAGCCACCATCTGACTCTTGTCTAACTGACCGGTTGTCCGCTCCTCAGACGTGGCCATCGACTCCAATGAGGAAAACTCGGAGTCCATCGCCAGCGAAGTTCAGGTCTCTCAGCCGACGCAAAGCATCGGCGAAAGTAAGTCCAAGTCTTCCTAATTATGTGTCACTTCGTTTGGGACACTCTTCGAGACATATAAGGGTTCCGTTAATTATCAGTTGAAACGAGAGAACAGTTAGTCTTCGGTTCAAACTTCAAACCATCGCTAAATTGACTTGTTTTCAAACACCAGGTTCGGTGACCTACCGAGTGGTGACAGTGGACGACCCCTCACACCCGGCTCACACCGGTAACTCTTAGCCATCACTGGCCATCACTTTTGCTCACATCTTGTATTGTGTCATATCAGTGGTGACGCCCACTATCGTCAGTCCTGCCCAACACAGTTCCGTAGCTCTCTTGACTGGTCAGTGTCTCAATTGGTCTCTTCGTGTGTCGCCATTTCGTTAACCAGTGTCTGTTGACAGCACACGCCGGCAATCCGTTCGGTGGCGCGACACAGCAGTTGACCGGCGGTGGCGGCGATGGACCTTTCTATGTGATGATGGCTCCTCAAGAACTGATATCACACGCAACGCCTACCATTCGGCGGTCGAGTAAGTGATGGCCAGATTGTCAATTGCACAGTTCAGTGTATTCATCTTCAGAGAGCATTTCCGACGGAAGCGGCGGCCCTCGAGTGGCCAGAGATGAGAAGAGGAGAGCGACTCACAACGAAGTAGAGCGACGGCGAAGAGACAAAATCAATAACTGGATCGTCAAACTGTCCAAAGTAGTGCCCGACTGTCAGTCAGACCACACAAAACAGGTCTGTGTCCGACATATCGATTGCCGATTGACTAAAATTAAATGTCTTTCCAATTCAGGGACAATCAAAAGGCGGTATTCTAGCGAAGGCTACCGAATATATTCAGGATTTATGCGCTGAAAACGCAAAAATGAATGAAGTGATGAAAGAAAACGAACTTTTAAGGTTTGGCACCACATTTTGCAATTTACTCTTGGCTTGTGAGCAAGATTTACAATAGTGAATCAGTCCTTATTGAATGTCATCTAGCTAAATTGCAATTCTCTCGAATTTCAAATATTTGAAAATATTTGAATGCCTTAATTGTGTTCATTCAGTTGAGTTCATTAGTTGCTTAATCATAACGAATGGTTTGATCTTCAGAGCCCAGTATTTGCAGACCTAATGCTAACCACTCGGGGATTGATTTTAAGCCTAATTACGGAGTTATAGCGCAGAGAGATATCATTTGAGTCAATGAAAGTCATTTGAGACGCAATTTAAAGCCATAATTAAATGATGAATAGTCGAGTTAAATAGTTGACTAACTGTTGTTATGTCTGATTAATTGTATATTTAGTAACGAATTGGATGCCATTCGCCAGCAATTTGTTGACATAAAGAACGAGAATCGAAGACTTAAAGCCCTTTTGCAAAAGTATGACATTCCTGTTGACGACAACAATTGATTCTTTGTAATCGACGTAAATTAAACTAATTATAAATACACTATTGATGGCTACCATTCAATGGTAGCCAATATTTCTTTATATCAAATCTATTTGTTTTTAATTCAGAATCAGATTTCGTTTGAAATTTTGTAGTTTTGATTGATAATTAATAATAATTGATATTAATTAATAATTTTGTTAAATAAAATGCATAAATGACTGCAATATCTCTCATCTTGTGATTTAACTATTTGTCAAACTAATTGTTTTCGTGCCTCAAATCGTTTGATTCGAGCGAAGACTCAAATCAATCTGTGTTTGACTTATCGGCGATCAAAAAGAGACCAAATATTGACTTTCGAGTTATTAACTGAAATAAAGATTCGGTTAATGTATTAAATAAAGAATGCGATAAAGCAGTGAATCGTTTGGCGCACTACTGACCGACACTACCGACAACTTGTCGTGCAAATAGTAATTGTCAAACCAGGACATTATGCAAAGCGAGCGATGTGTGAGGTGTAAGGCAGCAAATTATTATTATTGTGCGAGTTTGTGTTGATTTTAATATTGTTGCTCCACTGACGACACTAATAGACCATAAAGTAAGCCAATGATTAACGATCGACAAATCGATTAAATGCTTTTAACATCACTTTCATATATCATATAATATCCTACTTTTAATCTATTATTTATAGTGCCTTACAATTGTGTAATTCTATTCATCCCTATTTTTGCCAATAAAAATCAACAATAGCTCAATAGAGATAGGGATAGCCCAGGTTAGTCACAGAATTTTATTTTCAAAGGTAATATAGAAAGGTTAGTATAATAGAAGGTTCGCGAATCACCATTAAATAAATATTATCAATCTGTTGGACAACACGGACCAATTACCTTGAAGCTATTGGTCGAGAACTGAGCATTCGTTCGACACTAAATCAAATGTACAAAATAAACTGATCAGTGCAATTTGCAAATTCAATGCGTGAAATCTGTTTGACACCAATTTAATTCAGTCCATACTATTAATAATAGCCAAATTCCATAATCGCTATTTTATTGAAAATTTAGCATGATTATGATTACTCAGCTCATTATTTAAGCGCAATCTGTGCTGCAATAAATATTTAATTTGGTTGCCTATAATTTGCCTTTTATTTAAGGTTTTATTTAAGGTTTGAATTTAAAAAATATTTTAATCTTGAAAAGCATTTGGAAAATGTGGAGATTGAGAGTACAAGAGTGGAGATCAGCGCAAAACACTTGGAATCTATTATTTATGCAAAGTCTGGAGATATGACCCGTTATTATACGACATAATGTGTAACATTCGAGATTTTATCGTCACTTCTTGGCCACAGATAAGTCAAGCAATGCATTATTCAGCACCAAATCAGAGCAGTTGCATGAGCAGGAGCTCTACCCAGTGAATGTAACAAGTTGCGAACAATGTAACAAGATGACAATCCTCGTTGAGTTGATGTCAATGACAACTGGTTTGAACAAAGTTTGGCCAACTTTGAGAACATTGAATCGATTTGGCATTCGGTTGGAAAGCAGCGGAAAGAGTGGTCTGGGAAGACATTGATGACTGGCACTGGTTTGGCACTGGATCGGTGAGAGCGGTGGTGAGTGTGCAGTGTTGAGCATCTGCGAGCATAGATGGGAGGCTGTGCTCGCTGGGGATGCTCTGCCAGAATTGTGATCACTTGTAGGCTTAGAGATGCTCTCGTATTCTGATAGGAATAGCATTGAAGACTCGGTTGTGTTAGTCCTTATCGAGCCTTCGCTATGAAAGCTCCGCAGTCTTTGCAGTCTTCGCTGTCTTGCAATCAAAACACTTACCAATAGATGTAATAATTGGTGTTCCGTCGGCTCAGATATGCCATCAGAAGAGGCATTCAATGAAGAGTTGTCTCATTTGAATGATGTTATACCAGAGCACAGCATCAGAACCAGTGAACAGTCGAAAGTGTCGATCAGTTGTTCCGTTGATTCCATTGATTCCAAGCATCGAATACTCTTGACGTCCATCACATCGCACACTATCGCACGGCTAGCTCTCGGCCAGTGGTCGGAGTCGGGTGGTCCGCAAGGCCTCTGTCTAGTCAATGTAACCAGTCATCTAGTTAATGTTAATAATAACTAATTAATAATTAATATAATATAATAATATCTATTATAATAATAGTAATCATTACTAACCAATTGATTGAATCCGTGGTCTGACGCCATACGGTCTGGTATTTTGATGTCCATTTGGCACAACTGTTGTCCCCATTGTCGGCCCAATCCATGCCCTAATCCCATGAAATATGACATTATCTGTTAGACATGGGAGGACTACACTGAAGAAGCCGTTCACCCGTGCGCTCGACAAATGGCTCATCGCTGTAGTGCTCTTTCCGCAGATGTGTGCACTCTTGGCCTCTCTGCTGGTCATCACAATGAGTAGATTCGCGTCCAGTGCCACTGTCGGCCCGACCCGTGCCACCACCGACAGCCACAGCACAGCCGCGCCACCGCCAGCGACCACAGCGGCCAACCCGTTCGTCAAGCACTGGCCACTGCGGTACCACTACAGCCAGTGGTTGCACCCGGAGTTCGTCGAAGAGTTCCGCTCAGACCTGATGTGCGAACTGACCCAACAGACAGACCAATGCCTGACCATGTCTTACAATAAAACTTCTAGTGATCTAAATAATAGCCATTTTGTTAACGTGTCCGCCAATACTAGTCTGCCATCAAATGGAACAAACGGAACAACACATCCAACTGAGACTAAGGCCTCTGACAGCTCGGCGCCAGTGCTCGGAGGCCCGACAGTGGCCAGTGGCCACTCGGCCAACGGTGTCTCGACCGCTACCTCAGCCGCACCGCGATTCTTGGACTCGTTGCTAGTTTCCAACAATCAGTGCCTTTTCCTGGACGGGAAATCGGCCAAAACCATCTGTGATTCCTCGCTGGGAGTGCCCAGACTCAAGCTTCTGGAGCACTATCATCTCAAGTACTGCGACCGATACCCCTTAGTAAGTGTGCTCAGATACGACACCTGGCATTGGATGCTTAACAGCCAGGACATCGACAGTGAACAGTGCGAACAGATATTAACCGAATTAGTGATGATTGACGGCATTGTCAGTCAAATGATTTGCGATTACGACTCTATCCTCGAGCGCTTCGACTGTCAGAACGGCTTCTCTGTCATCTGGACCTGCGATCACTGCCGGGTCAGTACCTTAACCTACCTTAACAGACCTTAACACAACTCACCGTTATTTGCCTATATCTGCGTTGAGTTGAGCCGCACATCAAAGAACGGGTCATCTGTTCATAGCTGGCAATGGTTTATACATTTTACTGGTTGTTTGTCACTTAAACTTAATTTAATATTAATTTGATATTAGTATAGATTAATTGATTAATTGGTCGACTGATGAGTCTATAAATAGATTAGTTGATTGCTCATTGATCACCGCTGGGCTCACAACCAGTCAAATAGTTTTCAAATTATATTCACCAAAAATTGAATAAAACTTATAAATTGGGTAAACATTAGTGTTTTAATAGAAGTGCCATTCGTGTGAAAAATCAGTGTTTGAATAATTAATTATCTGAAGCAATGAAAACATTAATTCTGAGCTCTTTTTTCAATTTTAATGATTAATTAATGTTCGAAATAATGGAAAATTGCGATCGTTTTTTCGTTTTGGGTGAGCAATGCATTTGCAGTCTATTGGTTCAGTTCATTAAATGTTGAGATTTTGGCTGAGTTTGCGATTCTGTGTTCACTCGATTGGTTGGCAACAGAAATGGTTTGTTTGCCTCAGTGTCTGAAAAATTTATTAAATTCCTAATAACTTATAAGTGATAACTGAATACCGAATTCTGGGCTAACGTATAGCCAATTAGTGTCTGGTCTGAGGCACTCGACTCTAATTAACTGATTCGACGACTAAACTCATCTCTTATTCCAACGACAACTCAAATTAATTTCTTGTAATTAAGACAATCGCTTGCATTAGTTGGCGACCATCACAAGCAGCACAACCACTCCATCCCGACCTCAGACACAACACTATCTCCTTATTAATTATTCTCTTTCGGACGACCATTCAATCCATTAAACTCGGAATTCATAAATTTTAAAAGACTTTGCGGTTAAATGTCTCAGAAAGTAATGACATCTCATTGTCTTTAATCCCATAAATGTAACGCTTTTTTTGAAATCAACTTTTTTCTGTCGTTTTTTGACTGTTGAGAGCGGAGTCAAGTCATCCGACAGTCTTCGGCGATACTTCCCTAACGAGCCTAAGAAGCAATTTAACCGTTCATTCATTGAGTCAGTCATTCAGTCAATTGTGTGTCGAAAATCAATATCTTCTATATTTTGGTTTAAAATATTTTTTGGTCAAAAATCATCAAAAAGTCTCATAAATCCACTTAAATTGAATGTCATTTGAATTACATTTTGTTCGCAAAAATGGAGACAATTAGATGTGAATGAATGCCAATACAAATATTTGAAGGATTCTTATCGTCTAAATTAAATCATTTCTCTCTTCCATCGCATCCGACGCTCGAGTTTTGATTAAAATTAAGGCTTATTTGAGAATTCTTTCAAATCGGAGCAAATTAATTCATTTTGAAAGGCGCTGTCAAAAGAAGGAGAAATGTTAAATTAGAAATTGGATCAAACATTCAGAGCTCGCCATTGATTAAAAGTGAACGAAATATAGCAAATATTCTGAAACAGAATCGGAGATCGCATTCATTATCTGTTTGTCACTCAGGGCTTAACTCACGAGAAACTGAAAGCAAAAAAATTATTGCAAAGAGTTGTGTGAAAAGTGCAAAAAGAGAAAGCGTTTGAGCTAATGGTCGGACACTCTCTCCGTCTCGGAGACAGTCATTTGGTTCGCACGCCATTCCAGACCTACACTAATGTCTCACTTTTAAAAACTGATAATTTAACGAATAATTATTGTGTTTGACATATAATGTGAAGAACTGGCGAAAGATTGATAGCCAGAGATAGAGATTTTTCCACTATTATTAATATATGAGCTTGGCACTGTGGCACTGATGGCTCTGACGGCACTGGGAAGTCACATATTGTCGCGCTTTGCGTGACTGACACCAAATTAGTTATTTTGTTTGATTTGAATTTACTTGCCATCGGTTCTCACTTTGTATTGATTTTCCTCTTCTTTATTCAGATCTAAACAAATGTCTGCCTTTTATTCATTAGCGACGAAACAAAAAGACATTAAAAGCATTTCAATAAATGCAAATAACAATTATAGTCAACCGATTGGTCCGACTTATTGATTAAGTCGTTTGAATGCGGACAATAAGCATAATAGCCATGCAAACGATGCCAATTGTCTGCTCTGTTCTTCTTGTGTTCCTCTGCTGTCAGTGCTGTCACTCCTCTCGCAGACACTCAATGGCAGGCAATGAGAGGCCAGACTCGACTCGGCTTTGCATTTATGAGCCAAATCAAAGGTAACATAACCTGGGCTTCTGCTGATCGACTCCTAACAGAATTATCGCAAGCCATGTCTTGGGAACGGCATTAGCCATCGATGTTGAGAGCAATCATAAATTTATAAGTAGATAATTCTTCATTTCCATTAAGATTGAGCCAAATGTGGGCGTCTTTCGCCTAACCGTTCAATGATATGATTATTATTCTGTGATTTGCAATACCGACACATCTATTAGGATATTATCAATATTTCATGTGATTCCGTGTCAGAACACACTATTATCCCAATTAGACGATCACAACAATTGTTTGAATACACGTTTTGGCCGACCGCTCGACCCGACCCGACCTCAGCTGAGCTGTCGTCTGACCAACACATCCAAAACAGCTTAAATATTGATCCCTAGAATTCAGTCAATAATTGAACGAATCGGTGATGTATTGAAATTAAAGTGTCTAAAAGAGACCGATTGTCGTCACAAACATTGCTTGAATATTGACGAACAATGCAATAATCGGAGTCGAGTCGAGTCCGCGGCAGCGCATGTCTCCACTCCACTCGACTCAGTCCTGAGCACAGCATCTCTTCAGTTGTGCTCTCCATCACTGAAATCCCATTTTAAACTTATATTCAATATCT
>JAQGBE010000001.1:0-74927 GCA_034698225.1 Scheloribates latipes | reverse complement strand
TTTGCTAGTTTTCAATTGAATTGAGCTCTGGATTTGCATGCTCATAGTAGCGACTCCGCCTTCTGGTTCAAATCATTATTAGTTGCGATTTGTATGTTCCAAGGTCACTCCAGATGATACAAATGAGTGTTGCAACTTGCAACATGCTAACTTATGTGAAAAGGTTCTACAATCAGTTTCATCATGAGTTCAGTTCAGTCCGAAATTCTGACTTAAATTTTTTATGATTTTATGATTTAAATTTTTGACTATGATTTTTAAATCATTTTCATCAATTATTAATCATCAATCTCATTGTTACCTAGACTTTTTGGGCTTGTTCAAACGAGAACATATAGTTTATGTTGGCTAGATGACACTCTTACAAGTGTCACTTTCTCTCACTATTCCGATTGAAACAAAACTTCAACACCAGTTAGTTGTTGTCCGATAAGTCGATGTAAGTGTAAGATACGTCACAACAGGGTTAAAGTGGCCAATATTTTGTGGCCATTGATAGCTATTATGAATCACAAATTGTGATTCACAATACGTGATAAATAGATATTTTAAAATACTATTATCACTGATAATACGCTGCAATTGTTTATTCATTTTGTTAAGAAAAACTTGTCATTTTCCGTCTGATTTTCCGCTATTTCATTTGATCAAGCTGACAAATGCCTGGATGCAAATGATCATTAGGCATAAAATCAGAATTTACGTCAAAAGCAAGCATAAAGACTAGGGATTACTTTTCAAAGCACAGTTCCCAGTGAATCAATTTGGCATATCTTTTGCATCTAGTATTATGTTATCTTGATAATAATGGTTTGGAAATGAATAAACAGGCGTTAGGCGTCAAATAGAATTAGAATTAACGGTTTATTATTTATAACCTCAATTGTTTTATACATATATATTGATTAGATGAGACGCTAAACAAGAAACAACCTTGCACAAATAAATATTAAATGAGATAATTTTCAAAAAATGTCAATTTAATGACCTCATAATGTCATTAATCAATTTACTATTAAATAAATGTCAATATTTATATGAGATGTCAATTAATGCCAAAACTTTGCAGAGTTTGATAATCAGATGATTTGGTTGAGCGACCGCTTTGATCGCTCCGACCCCTCCGACCCGTCCAACCACTCCACGCCCAAGGGTTCCATCGGTAGTTCGATCGGTAGTTCGACCTCTTGGTCGGAGCGGTGGTCAGCGGCGGTGCGGACGCGTCCAACACAGAGACCAAAGCCAACAATAGAGCGAATGACTGGAAGACAAACTTGCGATTCATGGATCAGATAGAAGACGACTGTGGCTGACGAGACTCACCGATACGTTCATGGCTACGACGGCGATTCGGGCAGGTCTGGCGAGTCTGCCTTGATCAACTTATTTATAACTCGATTGGAACCTTGTAAACCTTGTAAACCTGGTCATATGGCATATGGAGAGCGTCAGTGCCAGACAGGGAAAGACAAGTGGAGACTCTGGAGAGGCAATGGGAGACACAGTAAAGCTAGACTTAGCTAGACTTTGGTCGCATCACTGCGCCATTGCATCTTCACCTGCAAGATGTTTGTCGCAAGTTGGGCAGGTTATCCTCGAGCAATGGCCTTGGCCCATATTATGCTTGGCTAACTCTGCTTTTTCTTACTCCATTGTAAACACAAGTGTCACCATTTACTAGATCCGCCATCAAGTTGAACAAGCAGGCAAGATTTGTTTTGTTTATTTATTTATCCAGCGACACGATCGAGTAGATTCATCATCCAACTGAAAGCCTTTCATTCCAGGCTTATCCTCATTGCTCCAATTCGAGTAGCTGGATCAATTTAATTTAAATCATCAGTTGACGAGAATAGTTTACCATCAAATTAATTTTTAAATGTAGCAATTAATAGAATACCATTGGTATTATCCTAGTCAATTGTTTTTATTATCGCTTAAACTGACCATAATAACAGATGTTCAAGCAGAAAATGTCCAATGTGAAAATTAGCAATCGGCAAACATGAACAACTTGATTTAATAATTCAATTGGCGACAGAGAATAGCGAGATATTTACAGTGATAGTGCCATGATACAATTTATTGGGCTCGCGACTGCCAGCTGGGCTCACCTAAAACCAGATCCAGACTCTGTTTGCTCATAAATCCGTTGCGGAACTGAAGCGCTGACATTCGTTTGTGTCCTTTGACGGCCACAGAGCCGAACGCCGACCAACTATTGTCGGCACATCTGACGCACAAAATGCGTCTCTTTTTGTGATAATACGTCAAACCGGGAGAAGTGTTGTGATCGCCACCGGACAGACGATTCACTTCTAAAGAGGCGACCACTTGCGGGTCGACAATGTCGTAGAGTTTGAGCCGACGGCCGTCGCTTAGATGAGTGAACACATCGATGAAACCGACAAACGCACGGAAATGTCGGTCCACTTGTGTGGCGGTCATCGATGACCAGTCGATCAGTCCATGCGATTCGTCAAACTTTGGCGCTACAGATATATCAATCAATCAATCAATTGATCAATCATTGGGCACATCATCGAAGGTGACAATCGAGGGGGAGTGCTCACCATAAGTGACTCCCGCTTCGGGTTGTGGTCTGGCGTTGGCCACAAACCTGTCGACGTCCGCCAAACACTCCCACAGCTGTCAACAGTGACGCCATTGGATTAGTTTTTGCAAACCGAGTCAATTGAGGCCAATATACCAGTTTGGCTCCGATAGGGGCCAACTCTGCCTTTAGCTCATAGGCAGTGATTCTGTCCCGAACCGAGTGCTCCTTCTGGGCCACTATATCGCCGATGTCGAACCTGGTCAGACACATGTTAGCAAGCTCAAGTTGGCAGCGACGACACACCTCTTAGGCTTGATCTTCATTATCGTAATTCCAGTGATTCGGTCGCCGAAGAGGACGGCATAGTTGAGAGGAGCGGCGCCGCGCCATCGGGGCAGTAGTGAGCCGTGAATGTTGAGCATACCTGTGCTGAGGACAGACACCGATAGGATTGGGCATCGGGTGGACAGACATCGGAATACTGACCCAAACGGCACGCCTTTATGTCTGAGTTGGGGATCAAATGTCCAAAAGAAGAGACAACTCCGATGTCGTACACATTGTTGGGTAACCGATAGGGAAAGTGATAGCACTGAAGACCAGTCTTTTGGCCGAACTTCGAGATCAGGTTCGCGTCGGAGCTCAGCACCAAATCAAGTCTTTTAATCATCTTTTGGTCGCTCTCTGATTGACTCAAATTCTGGTGAAGTAGTCGAACCGTTTCCAAACTGAACTGATCCGACCCGTAGAAGACCAGAGACAAGTGTCTTCGCGGACATCGGCCGACAGCAGCGGTCACTTTGAGCGGTAAACCAGTGATGAATAGCATGTTTTGTGGACATTGACAACACTGACTGCGCCGCCATCTGCCAGAGTCAGGCAGAGTCAGGCAGAGTGAGAAAGTTGTCTGACGTGAAAGTTAGCAATTCTAACGGTAACGCTAATTAACGCTAATTAGCTAACAGTTTCTTTTACTTTCTGTTAGTCCTCATCGGTGATACTTAAGCTTGGTAAATTTTGCACTGATTACTATTATTGCACTATTATTGTAGCTGTATAGCAACTGAGCCCTACTTGTGCCTAAGTATCCGAATTGTCAACTTGCTATTACCAATCTAAGACCCGTTGAGACAAATAGAGCGCATGCGTTAGCCGGAGACCCAACTGATCAGAGCACAAATTTGTTTACATGACGTCAGACGTCTTCAATGAGATCCTATGGACCGATCCATATTGACTCGTAGAGGGCGCGGCTGTTTTGTCTCAATGGTTCTCAGATTGGTAATATATTAGATCTGTATTATCAGACTTGCAATCGTGATTGACCAAAGTAAGACAAGGTAAATTCGTTAATTATTGCATTTATTGCATTATTTATATCTTATATAAAACTTTAAATTAATAATAATATTAATATAATTTACTTTCAATATATTGATTGAGAATTCAATATATAATACAATTTAAGTGAAACAAATGTTTTGTATATAAATAGCGAACAAATGGTTAGTGAAGTGATTGATGGCTATGGCTATGGCTATGGCTATGGCTATGGTATGGTATGGTATGGTCAGTGACGATGACGGCAACGAACAACGATAGGCTTAACTTCGGGCCGAAGTGACCACTTTTTTGAACAGATAGTCTTTGCACCATTGGATCTCTTTCTCCATCCGCTCGATGTCCCGCTGACATCGGGCGTTGTCGGCGATATAGTGTTGGATCTGTTCGTCCATTTGCTTTTGTTTGTCCTTCTTGGACACCCGAGACTTCTTAGAGGCCACATTGTTCTTCTCGCGTTGGGCGCACTTCTCAGATGACTTCCTTCGCTTTGAGCCCGACTTCGATGGGAGTGTGTATAAGTGGTCGTTGATGACAGTCGGCTGAAGGAATGTGGGCTCGGGCTTGCTTTCGAGGACACTGTCGACGGTTGCGTTTGTGTCCGAATTGAATGCGTCGATACTCGACACCAGAGCTGACTGACTGGCGCTCGAGGTGTACGACAGTGCTGGCGATGGACTCGGACTCAGGTATGAGTACGAGGAATGCGATGGACTCGAGATCTCGGCCAACGAGTGAGTGGTCGGGCAGTCGAGAAGTGTGTTGGTGAGGACCTCGAGGTTGACCGTAGATGCGATCGACTCGACAGGTCTGGGCTGCAGATAGTGAAGGACTGGTGCGGTCGTTGCCGGGATGTACTGATTCTCGAGGACGTCATTTGGTGACACTATCTGTTGACTGTCGGCAGCGGTTTGGCTGATGAGGTCCGACAGGTCGAGGTTGTCCTCCAAGGACGAGTGGATCAGCTGCTGTGTCGACTCGTCGACACTGACCAGTGCGTCGGCGATGTCCATCGTCAGACTGGGCTGAGTGGAGTACTTCTTGAACGGGTCGTTATCGAAGAAGGAGGGGTCGATGTCGGGAGTGTTGATGTCATCGACCGAGTCGTCCCACGGGAACGACGACTGGAGGGGAGCGGAGACCGCGTTGGGTGAGTACGAGGGCAGCGATAGCTTGTCGGACACGATGTGGCCGCCCGAGAGGGACAGACTGTTCTGGCGACGACCAGTGGTCAACATTGTGGTCAAGTTGTGTGTTGTTGTCTTGTGGTGTGGTGTGTCTCCGAAGGTTGTCTCAGGCAAGTGACTAATAGTGTGTTTGTGAGACCAGTTAACGATCTCTTCAACCAAACTCTTGTACAGTCAGTTCACTTGTGAGTGTCTGAGCCCTCAGACCACCGCTTATATCACACTAATAGCGATGTTTGTCAACACTCAGACCAATCGCATTGGAGTGACATCACTGGCAGCCAATCAGTAATGCCATGATATCACTCTATTTGGCAGACCTGAGCGTCACTCCGAACAGCCGATTAAGGCTGTGGTGCAGTCACTACACTGACTACAGCCGAGCGGGCGTACGAACACCGGTTGGTTTGGCCACACATGTCTGGCCAATAACAAGCAAGTCAAGAGACCGAGTGACAAACAAACCACCCTGCTAAACATGATAATTCCACCCATTCTGACTATTTTTGAGCATTTTTCAAATCAAAAATAATCATTTAGTAATTCGAAATGACCTGTCCAGTGTTCAAAACCCTAACATTATTCGTTATTGAGCAAGCTAAATTCGTTCAAAAGATGTGCTTGATATGAACAATGTGTGCTTGTGAAATTGATTACTGTGATGAATAAAATAGAATGAGCTAGTTAATGAGGTAGTTAATGAATTTTAGTGAATGACCAGACAATGGTGTTTACGGCGCCCGTCTCAGCCTTAATCTCAACGTATGGTGTGCTGAGAGCCAGCCCTCAGAAACTTGTCTTCCAATGGCTGGCGACCAGCGCTGGCTCTCAGAGTGAACGTGAGGTCGCGTTCGCCTCAATGGTGCCGAAGGACGAACTCAGGCGCTGTTCCTATCTGTCGGAGTCGACTCGACTTCGCATACCATTATGTGAACCCGTTTTATAGCCCTTTTGATTAGCTCTTATCGAATGAATTGAATTGTCAATTGTTTTGGTGAACATTGTCCTCCACTGCCGCACAAGACGTGTGGCCAACCCTTGCCGTCCCTACCGACTCGTTTGCATCGATATAGCAATTAATAGCACAATTAAAACTGTAAATAGAATTGAGGCCAAATTAGCTAATCTAACTGGCTAACTAGCTAATCAAATGTAGGCATGGAATAGTGGAGGATGTGATGATCTTGGTGGTTGTGGTGGTTGTAGTGGATGTGGCGGTTATAATGTATGGTGCGATGCAAAGCCTGATTGTCAGTGTGATTGTGATTGTGGGCTCCAATTGCGGTAAACAAGAGAGGAGTCGAGTGTCGAGTGAGTCGATTGAGTCACAGCGACGGCACAACAGATAACACATGGAAGCGGTTGGCGATGACTAACCAATATAGGGATATATCAATGCGAATGTGAATGTGTTATATAACACACGTCTCACTGCCGCTGCACTGCACTCACTCTATGTCCGCAATCTTGGGCCAAACCAAGACCAATCAATTGTTTTGATGCCAATAAATTAGCATGCTCGTTACATGTGTGCTCGCGTAAAGCGCATTAAACATCTAGATTGAAGAATAAATAATTAAATGTGTTAAGTAATGATAGAGTGACAGTGCACTATCTTGGTCACTGTGATCAATGCCACGCTCATAGCCATAATCAAAGCCAATTGACTGCAAAACATAACTAATAAAAAATATATTGAAAACTATTTTTAGAATCGTTTCTCAGAAATGTTTTGACTAAATGAATAAATGGCTTAAAGCGATCGCCAGACAGAAAGTTGTCGGTCAGGTTGCGAGCAGTTGGCACCAGGATGTCTCTTTATAGAGATAGAATTGCCAGCTCAATATGGCATTAGCTAGATAATCGGTCAGCAATGCACTGCCAGTGGCCACTGGCCACTGACCACTCAGTGCTATCCATCAATGAGAATCAATGCTCTGATAACTGATAACTGGTCTGTGAATTCGGTGATTCATCTCAGTCTCAATCTTAGTCCCAATCTGTAAGCGGTTTGGCCTAAAAAGCAGTTTTTGACTCCAGCTTTCCGAGAATCGCTCGATTGGAAGCGCTTGAGGGGGTCTGCAAGAAGGGCTTAGCAGTGATTGGTCGCATCGCTCGCATACCAATGGACTGGACATTGACTCTTCTATTTTCTATTGTGCCTATTGTACAGTGAAGTGCATTCCGATCGAGAGTTACTTTCGATGCGATAGCTTTTAAATGTTATTTTTAGAGAAGAATTTACAGTAATATTTGTTTTGTTTGTTTCACTTTAATGCAAACTATTAATGGCTGTTAACTATCAACAAAACCAAATTAACCAAAACTATTAACCAAACCTGTAGTGTGCGAAAAAATGACAGCTCTCTCTCTCTCTCTCTCTCTCTCTCTCTCTCTCTCTCTCTCGCACCAAAAGAGATCCGTTTGGTTAGGAAAGTCCCAAAACACGGAATCAGCCAACGGTTGAACTAATTTCTAAGTCATAACATTTTTCCGATTAACGATAGAAAGTGTGTTAAAAGTTGAATCGAATCAACAGTAGAGTAATTCAATGAACAAGCACATTGTGATGGGTGATCAAGATTGACTTTATTAATATGATAATCGTAATAATAATTAAATAATTTAATCATACGAATCGTTAATCAGTAATGGAAGGCAGACATGGAGGGGAAGGGAAGGGATGGGATGGCACGGGAAGGAGAGGCCAGGCAGGGGTCAGGTCAGGCAGTGAGGTATGGCAGAGGTACAGAAGGTACGAGGTACAATTGGTAGAACAGGTACTAGAGAGATACTAGAGAACCAGATGAGTCGACACTCTAGGCATTGCAACTACCATAATAACTTGTCTCGTCTGAGCTGATCCAGTGGTGACACTCTTAGCGCTATATACACAATGAATACATAGTATTGTATCGAATCGTATCGTATCGTTAGAAAAGACACACTTCACGTGAGATTAGTGATGATCAGAGGCAGGTCGGAGGCCATCAGCGTCTGGAGCCGCTCCTCGACGCACGAGGCCGAGAGCCTGGCCTCGGCGTCGTGGTCCCAGCAGTCCTCGATCGTATGGCAGAGCGCGCGCGTCGGCTCGTGTCTCAGCCAGGCGTCGCGCAGCAGCGGTCGCTTCTTCTGCTGGGCCACAATCTCTTGCATATCCTCGAGCGTCGGGTGCTGTCCGACCTCCTCTTCGAACGGCAACTGGTAGTCGTCGGGCTGGATGTCGGCGGCCTTGCAGCGGGAGAGCAGTTCCCATAGGACGAGACCGCAGGCGTACATATCGATGCGCAGGAATGAGTCGCGCGAGAAGTTGATGGCGCCCTCGAGCACTTCGGGCGCCATATACCTGCGAGTGCCCACCTGGCCGTGCGCGTCGCCGCACGTCGACGCCGGGTAGAAGACCAGCGCCAGCCCGAAGTCGGCGATACACGCGTTCAGGTCTTTGGTCAGCAGAACGTTCTTGGACTTGAAGTCGCGGTGAGCTATCGACGGCTTGAAGTGGGAGGAGCCCAGGCCCTGAGGTCCGGGCAGCTCCTCGTGGAGGTGAGTCAGGCCGCGGGCTATTCCCTGAGCGATATTAAGCAATTGGTGCCAATCGACGGCATTGGCTTTGAGGTAATCGTAGAGTGAGCCGCGAACGTGGTATTCGCTGATCAGCCAGTACTCGGTGGCCAGACCCTCGCCGCGCCGCTCGGCGCCCAAGTAGGTCAGCAGGTTCTTGTGCTTCATCTGCGGCAGGCGGTAGACCTCCTGCTCGATCTGCCAGGAGGTGCGGTCCTGGAGCGAGAAGATCTTGACCGCGACCAGGTTGGCGCTGCCGTCGTTCGCCTTCCACACGGAGCCGAACTTTCCCTGAGCTTTGATTTCTTGGAGTTGTATTGGTCTGAGGCCAACGTAGGGCGAAGGCGGACACGAACTGATGAGGAGGTCTTCACTGGTTGGCACTTCAGTGGTCCGCCGCTTGCGGTAACTCTTGTATGAATAGCCGGCGAAGAGTAATGCGAGTAATGAGAGCAATGGGACGACTGTTATCAGCGCCAATGACAGTGAGGCCGAGCCGAACAGCCGCTCGGCAGGCAGAACCTGACCAAGGCTTTGGTCGGCGGTGGAGATACCCGTAGTAGTAGTGTTGGTGTCCCACAGCGTGTGCGGGACTGGCATATGCGTGATGTTCTCGTTGCAGAGGTCGCCGTCGCAGCAGCAGAAGAAGAGGTGCTTCTTGGTCTCGCGCCTGTTCTCGATGCAGTTGTGGCGGTGGGCGCAGTCGCGCGGACTCCCGAACCAACAGCCCTTGAACTCAGTCACCAGTCCCTTGTCGGACGAGTTCTGCCACAAGGCGTAGCACAGACTCGACTTGTCGTTGCCGTCGGGCGGCCGACACGTCTCCGTCTCGGCGCCGCAGCCAGACGTCTGACCTGAGGTCTCGCATTTGGTTCGGTTATAGTACTCGCAGCGCATCGGACGCTCGGACACCGTCTTCATGGACAAAGTCTATGTCTTCTATGTCTTCTATGGTCTGCACTGCACTCAATCGGCGCACATCACAGACCGCACCACACGTCAGACCGACGCTCGTCTCTGTCTCTCTCTGTGGCTCTTCGCACAGCTCTGGTCAGTCCGCGATCGGTGGCCACTCACCACTGGACGCACGCATCACTTTAAAAGTCAATTAAACAAATCAGTGATTGTTTTGTTTGAGCCATAAATAGCAGTAAAATGGCGTCTCTTTGTGGTGATTGAGCTCTCATTGCTCGCCTGTGACGCCACGAACAGCACTCTTTCACTCCCTTACTCTGTGCACGTCATTTACGGCGCAACCCATTCGCGCAAAACTATTGCGTTGAATGTGCTGTCGATGTGCTGTCGATGGCCGCCAACGACGTCCGCCAAAGCGATGCCCACTTTTGGCGCCCACATTGCGCTCTATGGCTGACTGCAGACCGCTCTCCTCTCTCCCACACACACAGCCATACACTCCCACACCCTCTCTCTCTCTCTCTGGACACTGGGCTGTGATGTCCACCGCACCAGTGATCAAATAGACTTGGCTGAACATCGTGATCAACTTGAATTTGCCGCTATTTATAACTTGCAACATAACTATCCCAGCGTACAAGTTGCAAGTTCGTATAATACAAGGTCATTCGACATCATTGTAGTTGAATTGAATCCAATATACATGTAAATAGATATGAATCTGATTGGCATTAGAGACGACACAATAACAGTTAAATTAAATTAAAATGTGGTTTAAATAAAATACTAATAAGTGAGTAATATTGTCCACCAGTTGGATAATCCAGCAAGATGACAGTCCTGGTCAGATTAGCTTGGACAACACTGACCACAATAGTCTTCCAACTGATATTCTTCGCCGTCGCCTACTGGCACCAAATTGACAAGGTAAACAAGCGCCTGGCCACTGGCCAGGTCCAGACTGACCAGATCACTGATCACTGACCATTGATTGTCATTTGTTGGTCAGGTGACAGACTTGAGCGCTGCCATCAACTTCGCAGTTCTGGCTCTATTAGGTCTGGTAGTGAACGCCACTTACTTGAGCCGTCAAATTGCGGTCACATTTCTGACCACAATATGGTCGGCGAGATTGGGCTCATTCCTCCTGATAAGAGTTCTTATTCGCGGCAAAGATAACCGCTTCGACCACATGCGACAACACTTCTGGCGGTTCCTGTCCTTCTGGATCATACAAATGGTGTGGATAGTGACGGTCTCACTGCCGGTCACTCTGACCAACGCTGTCCGACACGACTCACCGCTCACCACATCAGACCTGTTTGGATGGCTGTTAGCGGCCGTCGGTCTCATTCTCGAGACTGTGGCCGACCTGCAAAAGTTGAGACATCACTTGTCGAGGTCGGAGCAACACTTGTCGTCGGGTGTTTGGTCAGTGTCCAGACATCCCAACTATTTCGGTGAAATCGCATTCTGGTTCGGAATGTTCTTCAGTTCTTTTGACGCCTACCGCTACCAACCGAACGCATTCACTTACCGATGTCTATCATTCTTATCCCCCATTTTGACCGCAATTCTACTTCTGTTTGTGTCGGGTATTCCTTTGGCAGAGAAGAAGTCGACTCGACTTTACGGCAACTCCGAGTCTTACCTGGCTTACAAGGCCTCGACCAGTCCTCTGCTGCCATTTCCGCCTACACTATACAAACGATTACCTCTCTCAGTGAAGAAGTGGTTGTTCTTCGACTTCCAACCACTTTCAATGCCTCTTTAAATATTTTCATTTACCAAAAAGTTTTTTATTGATTAAAAAACTTAGACTATTTAATCACCAATTATTAACAAGGTAATAAATCACCTCGCTAAAACAGCCGAGCAATAAGCCTTTGACGGCAAAATGACCAGTGTTACCAGTGTGACTTGAGGTGTGACCATTGATTAAATTATTAATTGATAATTATTAGAAACAAATAATGAGTAGCGAGATCATCAATCAAGGCCCTTTGCAAGTGAGACAATTGTTCATATAGTTGTGGTCATATCTCTCCACTTG
Organism: Scheloribates latipes; assembly: GCA_034698225.1. Classification (NCBI taxonomy): domain Eukaryota; kingdom Metazoa; phylum Arthropoda; class Arachnida; order Sarcoptiformes; family Scheloribatidae; genus Scheloribates; species Scheloribates pallidulus. The sequence continues at coordinate 63,313 of JAQGBE010000001.1, read as the reverse complement.
AATCGTGGTCTGTTGAATGTCGTACTTCTTTCGGATCAACTGTTGGCTCAATTTCAGTACTCTCTCGGGGTCTGCGTCGCCATCGATGGCCAAATGGACGGACAGTGCGTTCCTACTCATTGTCAGCGACCAGATGTGCAGACTGTGGACAGCCTGGACACCGACGATGTCCACCAAATCCTTCTTGACTGCCGAGTAGTCCAAATAGGAGGGGAAGCCCTCCATCAGGACGTGAACCGCGTCTTTCATTATACCAAATGTGGTGAACATCACTAAACCGCTGAATATAAACGTGCAAATCGGGTCAGCGATGCGGTACTCGGGCTTGAAGTGGATAATCAGCGCCGCTATCAATACACCGATACTTTGGATCAGATCACCCAACACGTGGATAAGAGCAGCTCTGCGATCATAATTAGCATGGTCATTATAAATCAGCCTCAACAGTACACCAATTATCATACCTGACATTCATATTGGCATGGGAGTGACCGTGGGACATCCCGTGAGAGTGGCCGTGGCTGTGTGAGTGGCCGTGACCGTGACCATGACCATTCTCCTCAGGGGATGACCGTTTGCCACAAGAGAATATGTCGGCGAGAGTGAGACCCATGACAATATTCATGGCAATGCCCAGACCGGACACAATTAGCATAACTTCTGTGTTGATCTCATAATCGGCTCTTTTGATGCGATCGATGGCCAGATAGACGAGAATTCCGGTCAACACCCATATCATGAAAATACTTGTGACGGCGCCCAACACTTCGGCCCTATAGAAGCCAAACGACATCTTTTTGGTCGGTCTCTTCTGACTGATCCAAATGGCGAACAGGCTGAGCAAAAAACTGGCAAGGTCAGAAAGTAGATGAGCCGCATCTAGATCAATTGTTAGAACACAATTAACACTTATAATCCGTGCACTTAGACTCTAAGTCTTAGAGGACATCCTCTATATGTAACAATAAAATAATATCCATATCCATAATAAAGGTAGAAAGCGATAACATTGATTCCATTCAACATTTATTGCTTGATAATCGAGTAATCATTATTCAATTGACACGACCTTACTTTGTCGATCGCATTCACTAATCTATGGGAGTTTTCCACACAGAATGCAAAGCTGGCAAAGTCATATCGAATTGAGCATGGTACACTAGCGGACATACCTGTCATTATGGCCAAACTGTTTGAGATGAATCCGCCGATCACTTCGGCGATCATGAATATCAAACACAACACACATCCGATAATCAACTGACGATTGGCTTTACTGACCGCTGAAGAAGCACTTGTATTGAGTTGAGTCGGGTGGCAGTGGACCCATATTTGATCACTGGTTGTGTGCCCGTTGTGGCTATGATTATGACTGTGATTGTGACCCGAGCTGTGGTCGACCTCATCGATTCGGCGAGGATAAGTCTGCGAAGACGGCTCCAAATTGGATGACGAAGACATGCGATTCCAATGGTTCACTTCGTCTAAGATATCGCCGCTGCTTATGATAGCTATTCCATCAGTATTATTGTTATTCTTGGACAGACAATTAGCTCGGTTATTGGCCAGACAGTTGACACACCGACAAAAGTCTTGTTCGTCTTCGTCGAGCCGATTGTCGAACTCGTCATCAATGGCGAGCCGAGAGTTATCCAGTATAAGAAGCTCTTCGTCGCCGTCCAGAACCGAACTCATCTCAGTGTTATTGGAATTGAGAGTCCAGGGCTGGTTGAGGGCGTACTCGTGCTGGACATATGCCATCACATCCCACCACTTAACGCCACTTCAGATAACTGTCCGTCGATTTGATAGCTCACTAGTAGTAAGTCATCAAAAACTTATTGACAGTGTTTGACACAGTTTTGTCGTCGACTGAAGTGAAACAACGATAAGACTATCGCAATCACAAAGTCTGGACTCAGACGGCTATCACTTTAATTGAGACAACTGTCGCTCGATTTGTACTTCATTTGACAATTCGGTGAACGACCAGAAGAACGACGAGAGTCGAGTTGTCCTCTGTTGGGGTCGACCACAGGCTGTCGGTGTCGGACACGCAGTTGGACTGTATTTCATCTCAAATACACTTTATATGTAACTCTTAAATAGGTTTTGCAATCAATTGATTAGCGATTTATTTGTTGCTACGAAACAGTGGTTTAAGTGATAACTCTTTGGTAGACGTTTAGAGGCGTCTAATCAGAGGGTTCTTCAGCTCAACGATTAAACAGTTGAATGGCACTCATTAGTTAATCAAACAGGTGATTGTCAAGAGCACATCAGACTAGACACGACTAGCTAGACACAGCCGAGCCAGAGCCATGAGCAATGAGCAGGACACTTTTGTGAAAATAGCAGCCAAACAAAAAACTTGCCGATCATTGTTGCAATCGATTGTGAGATCCAATCGCTATCAGAGACAGAATCAGAGACTTAAGTTGCAAAACGATATCATTGAAGGCATCGAAAGCCATGATTTAGTTGTTTATAAATAATTTACTTGAAGTTTAATTGACAACAATTGAGTCAATAAAATAATGCAATAGAATCGGAGCTAAAATAGGACTTTGTTTGTTCGGCAAACAAATCCGATATCAATCGGAAACATTTAGATAAAATAAAATAGCTTGGTCAACTCTCAACCATCAAGTTATTATTTTAAAAGTGGTCAACATTTTAAAATAATTTACATTCACTTGAATTTTGTTGTAATTCCAGTATAAATCCCTTTATTGTACGATAATTATTATTTATTGTATTATTAATATAAGAATTGGCATTTGTTAGTTGACATTGATCATTGTGGCGCACATCATCTGGCCCTGGCCACATTTCAATGATAATTAAATTGGACAAGTGACAAAATATTGAAGCGCCAACACAGTTATTACACCGAATGTTTCAATACATTTATGATTAAAGTAGTTTTTGTGATAAAAGATTGTGATTCTAATTACTAATTAGCTAATCAGCGATGCAACTAGCTCAATTACATCACACACGATTATCATATAATGCGATTCATATTGAATCATAGTGGTTGATTATTATTTTTGACAAGATTAGCAAAACAATCTAGTTCAAACGTGGGACACGAATATTTGTTATTATAATTACTCGATTTTAGCCTCGATAACAGCCCTTTTCGACCCTTCACTCTCCTGAACCCCAAATGTTGAGATTATTTGATGATTGGTGTAAGGCTTGGCCCACAACAAGGGTAAGCCTTTAGCCATTGGTGGCGGTGTCGGGCGCTGTGGCCATGAATTTGGTAATAAAAATAACGACTTTAAAGTCGGTCTTCGCGTAGATGTGTTCCAAAGGTTTTTACGTTTCTAAATGCAGTTCTGGTCAGTTCTGTCTGTTCTGTCTGTTCGAGTCGAGTCGAGTCGAGCAAACATTTTAGGCATTTCTCGCCAAAAGAGTTCACAAAGTTTTTCATTAAGTGATGACTGAAATGTGTCCGATGCTATTCTACGCTGTTTAAGCAGCAATACTGTGCTCGATAATTGTCAGCTCATTCAACACAACTTATCAACAAGGTAGACGCGGAAATTTTGTGTCACAAATTATACAGGTTACATTTACATACAGGTTAAAATTACAAAAACATTTTGACTTTTTCTGTTGAATTATTATCTCGTTTATATCACCTATACTGCGAACTACCGTATTGGATGCAGAATAAAATTAGCGAGTATCATTTTGACTTTAAATTCGAGCCCATAATTATGATAACCTGGCAATTTGTGTATAATTAGAGTCAGGGAAACACAGCGACATGCATTCATGTGTTATCCAGGTGCCTAATGGTAACTCTTGCAGTGCAATCCACTATTAACTTGTTCAAAAGTGCAAAACTGCGGTTGCATTCAAGGCAAACAAGTGTTGGGCAACAGAACGACTCCAACACAACAATGTTCAGCAAAAGTCAGTCAAACACTTCCATTAATGCATTCGAGACTTGAGTTTGAGTTTAGTTTTGAGTTTTCGGTTTAAAAGGCATTCAATTTTCAGGTTATGCCAGAAAACGATTTCTAGAATCCATTCGAAAGCAAACAATCATTGATTAAAAAGGCCTTAAACTTGAGTGAAAAGCGGAAAAGTTTTGCCATTGGTTTGCAATAAGGAAAGTGTTGTAAGAATTGTGTTCAACCAATACACAGCTCTTCGACTCATCTCATCCGACTGACAGTTGTGATAATATGGTATGGTATGACCCGTCTCTCTCTCTCACACTCCTTCGTGTAATTAATTACTCGTTTACCTGTTGATCATTGCAAACAATATTTTCTCATTTATCAGAAACACTTTTGTCTATTAGTCGACGCACTCGACCGCCAGTCCAATGGGCAGCCATTGGAAGCGCTGAGTCGGTGACTGTCTCATCGACGCCACTCTCGACAGTGACATTCGGTTGTGTGATATCCGGGACTGCGATCTGATATCTAATCCATCATCAAATGGATTGTCTCTGCGAACAAGTTTTGATTTGTGTTCCTCTCAACTCAACAAAACCCTTAGAACGAGGTATCGACGCGTTTCTTGCATTTGATTCGCTTTCTCGGCGACCGAACACAAAGTTCATGAACTCTTATAACAAGTTTTGAAGGCATCGGAAACCATCTCTCGGCGTCTGTTAGGGTCTGTTAGGGCCGGACCGACACTCACTCTGCGAAAGCAATGCCTGACTCTGTGTTCAGTCGAGTCCTGACAAGTGTTGATTAATAACTGTTTTAATATGTAGTGAAACGACAAACCAATCATTTGTTTTGTGTTATGTAATCGAGATTTGAAAGTCAGATCTGAAAATTAGTCAACGATTTCGTACAGAATCTGATAATACATTTGTCGAGTGTATGGAAGCAAAGGAACCGATTGAAGGCGTTTCCGATCGACTCGACTTCACTCATCACTAATCGCTGCCAAATAGAGAACAATAATTGCTTTAATTGTTTAATGTTTAGTCTTCGCTGTGGAAGAGCTGACATCACATTAGTTCCAGAGTCAAGAAGTTTGCGATTAATCGAATCACTGGTCAGACCACTGATCAGTGGTTAAACTTTAGCTGAAAATGTCTCAAAAATACCATCGATTTAGTGATGACACCAAAGAGTCGAAAGCATCGACCGAAGTGTCCGCCAATGGAAAGAACGGTTCTGTGAACAACAACAAGGGTTCGCCACCGAAAGAGACACCGGTGGGCACCGAACCAGTGGTCGAGATTCGGTCGGAAGAGCCGAACGGAGTGATCGAATCGCATAGTTTTGCGATATCGAGACGAGAAAAAGTGCGAAGAGTTGTCGAAAATGTTTACTTTCGTCTCTTCGGTCTGATTGTCATTATCGTCGATCTGACACTTCTTGTGGTTGACCTCAGCGTCCATATGTCACACGACAGCGAACTGGCCTTTAATGTGGTTTCACTCGCGTTCGGCACTTACTTCGTGGTCGAAGTCTCGCTCAGAATATATGCAAAAACGTAAGTCTTCTGGAGTGACCTTGCTAGTTGATAGTTGCTTTGCAGATTGATTTGAATTTATAATTGAACAAGATGACTCGCTGATTGATCGTCTCGCAGGTCGGACACATTCTTCAGCGACATGCTGGACACGTTGGACTTCGCGGTGATCATGGTCAGTTTCCTGGTGAACGTCACCTATTTCTTCGCTGAATTGAGTGGATTCACCAGGTATTGCATCTTATCATATATTTCTTACTTATTTTGTTCGAAACCTCTTCACACAGACTGGTATTGTTCGGTCGATTGGTTCGCATAGTGCGGACAGCAATGCTGATCCGTCTCATCTACACTGAGCCCCGCAATGTCCGCAGAGGTGTCCGACACGCGGTATCAGAGAATAAGCGCCGAATCCGGACGTCTCTATTCGATTTAGACCTTACTTATGTGACCGACCAAATCATAGCCATGTCGTTCCCCTCAAGTGGTATGTCCATGTGCCAATGTGCCAATGTGCCATGCTCACCTCATTTCTCGCATTCCACTCACAGGAAGAATGTCTTTCTATCGCAATTGCATCAAAGATGTGGCCAAATATCTGGACACAAACCATGGCATCGACTCATACAAAGTGTACAACTTGTGTGCCGAACGCCACTACGACTCGACTCAATTTCACGGACGGGTTGTCCGCTACCCGATCGATGACCACAACGTGCCGTCAATCCAACAGATCCTCGACTTCTGCAATGACGTCAACCAATGGCTCAAAAAGAGTTCCGACAACTTAGTGGCCGTACATTGCATGGGTAATGTATCCCAATATTTATTCAGTTGATATTGCATTGCATTGCATTGACAATGTGCCAGGCTCATTCTGGCTCTCACTGTCGCTCGTTGTGAACCGGGACAAATTCATACTAACTAAAATGACAAGGACATTCACATATTACCACTTTTCTCAGCAATTGATTAAAACCCGAGAGAATATCAAAATTAAAAGTTGCTCAAAAACTTTCCCGAATAATAAGTGACTGGCAACTAGCAATTAGTTTAGCAATGCAAATTAACCTATCATATCATAACTCATTAGTTATTCATACATTTTGTTCATTCTAACCGACAATAAGTGGGTTCTGGTGGGCATTGACGGCCAGCCCTGGCATAGGTGTTAACCGATCTCAATGACCTCATCTCAATTATACGCTATTATATCTGAATATTTAATATTTTGTTATTTATTATTATTTAAAAAAACTAAACTAAACTAAACTAAAACATCATACATATTAATAATAACATTCAACTCAATTGTAAACTTGGTATTTATTCATTCTTTTCGTTTGTTTTCCACTACAAAAGGAGGGAAAGGGAGGACCGGAACTATGGTCTGTTCCTATTTGGTGTTCAGCGGTGAATGCAAGTCACCCGAAGAGGCGCTCAACTATTTCGCCGAAAGGCGAACCGACAAGAGTAAGGGTGAAAAGTTCCAGGGAGTGGAGACCCCTTCCCAGTCGCGGTATGTCCACTACTTCGCGCGCGTTATGAGCCAATTGTCCGGCGCTATACCCGAAGCCAAACCTTTGACACTCAAAGACCTGAAGATAAGCGGTTTGTCGAGTGTCGGTGTCGGTAATGGTTCAGACCTGCAGTGCGCGGTCAGTCTCGACCGGAACGCCGTATTCAGTATGGACTTCGGGCCGCAGACCAATTGTCGCACGAACTACGACCCGACGGGTGATGTGCTGACAGTGGAGCCAATCAATTGTCCGCTACTTTCGGCAGACATTCGCTTCAAATTCAACTGCAGAACAAAGTCAGTGCCGAAGGCCTACGAAGACTGTGCCTTCTATTTCTGGTTCAACACGAGCTTCGTTGACAGCGACCGACTCCGACTCGAGAGGACGCAATTGGATAATCCGCACAAAGCAAAGACGTGGAAGACTTACGGCCAGTCGTTCGCCGTTGAGCTCAGCTTTCGTTGAGTTCTTGCTATCTATAGATCTGTCGCTTCACTAATACTCTGAGTTTAATAGCCTTTTAAATACCAATTGTTCGCTGATTTGGGAACTAATCAATCAATCAATCAATCAATGAATCGATTGAACAGAAAATCTAATCAAAAGATCTATCAGTTTTAGAATCAAGATGAGCTTGCTCATATGTTTTTATGCAATTAGAATGACTAATTTATTTAGAGAGTTAAAACGAATTGCAATTTATCAAACGTAAAGGTGAATCTATAAATATTCGGCTGATTTTAATATATATTTATATTTTATACACAATTTGTAATAAAACAGATGAATGACTGAATTGAGACAAACAGTTAACGACTAATAACTACAATGGGTTTGACAAACGAATTCATATTCGAATCCAGTGATAATAATTTAGAGAAAATGGAGCGAAAAATGAGTTAATATTCGGTTTGAATGGCATATGAATCGAGAGAATGAAAGACCGATTCGATTGAGTCGACTGTCGGCCGATCGGCGAGCGATCAGAGCCTCAAATAGAGCGCAACTCAACTCAAGTCGAGTCAACTCATACTTAAAATTCAAATAAAACTCTTATTTTATATAAATTAAAAGTTAAAGTAATTTACATTCAAATTATTGGCGATAATTAGGAGTAATTACATTTCAATCGTGTCTAATGAGTCAGTTATGGCTCGACTCGACTGAGGCTCAGGGCTATCATCAGTGGTGAGCCTTGAGTCTGAATCATCAGATAAGTTGAACAAAGATCAAGAGCATTGTTGAAGAGCAAGATTGATCAAAATTGGTTACAAATAATCGGAAAATCGGATCCAAATTGAAATTCAATGTAAACAACAAATATTTATGTATCAAACAATTGTAATCTCGTGTATATATCGGTGGCAAACATCACGAGCGCCTACTCTTCATCTCGATATCACTGGTCCGAGTGCTGTGTTTGCCAGGCCTGCTCTGGTTGGCGGTCTCGGTGCGGCTCTGGACGCCCATCGGTTTAGCACTGGTTGGCACATTGGTCTGTCCGTTGCGGTTGTAGTGACCGCGGCCTTCGCCGTAGCCGTGCGACGGCCCGGCCAGCAGTGGCGGCGCAGTGGGACGCGGGCCTGTATATGGCGGCGGCGGGTCCAAGTGGGAGTTGGGCGGCGGGAGGGCCACCACCAGAGTAGGCATTTGGTTGGGGTTGACCTGCATCTGGAGAGCGCCGACCGGAGCCGTTGCCATCGTTTGATTCGTTTGTGGCGACAGCGGCTGCTGTTGTTGCTGATGGACGCGTTGGTCACGCGTTCGCGAAGAACTGTGCGATCGCTCCCTACTCTTGCGCCGGAGGGTATCGGCCGGTCGTCGCAACGTGTCGGCGAGCCTGACATGCGGTCGCTTCTTGGGATTGGAGCTCGGAGTGTGTACGGCACAGCACTTGATGAAGGCGGCCATGAAGAGCATGATGGCCACCAACATCAACATACAGGCCCACCAGTAAGTGGTCGCCCACTGCTTGATGTTCATCAGAGTCTTTTGGTTAAGTAAGAGGTTCTTGAGTCTGGCGAGTGGGCCCTCGGCGTCCACTGCGCGACATCTTTGGAATACATCACAATAGCCCTGGAAGTCATTGCACGGCGAGCCCGGTCTCAGCTTAAGGCCTGAGATATTCTTCATCGAATCGATTTCAGAGGTGCGGCGACACGTGTCGATGCGGTCGGGCAGCTGACAGGCCACCTCGCACATCTCGTCCGGTTTGGCGCCCTTGCGCGCCGTCAGAAAGCACTCCTCGAGATCGTACTTCTGGCAGATCGAGCCGACACAGTCACCCCTCCAGCACACCTGAGTGCCGCCGTTGCACTCAGTCTTGTTCGGTTTGGGCGGCGGTCGCGGACAGTAGGCGTTGTATCCGTTGCAGAACGACTCGTAGTTGCACTCAGACTCGTGGCGGCACTGTTTGGCCCTGTTCTCGAAGTCGCACATCTCGGTACAACACGGGCCTTCAGATGGCGAGCACTTGACAGTTGGCCGCCGATGACACGGCTTGGCGTGTGGTTCGCGGGCTCTGAACGGCTCGATCTCTCGCGGGTAACAACACTTCTCATTGCACTCCTTCAGGTCGTAACCGCAGTCGCATTCCTCGCCCTCTTCCACGAGCTTATTGCCACAGAAAGGTCCGTTGTCTTCCTGGAAGCAGTTGTCTTTGCCTTCGTTGTTGAACACCGCGTGCAGTACTGACGAGATGTTATTGATCGAGCAGAACGAGAATTTGTTGTTATTGGGCCGCTCGCCCGAAGTGGCCGACGAGTACATAATGTAATTGCCTTGAGAGCCGCCCGGCCGACAGTCCAGTGGGTAGTCGTGCGGTGAGCCGAAGTTGTGGCCGATCTCGTGGGCGAGAGTCAGTTCGCTCACTTTGGGCGGCACTCGACTGTTGTAATTGACGAAAGTGATGATTCCGGTGTTGAGACTGCGCTTGGTCTGCACCTGACGGCCGCCGATGTTCTCCGTGTATGACTTGTACTTCTCGCATATGCCGCCCGAAGCGCCCGAAGTGCTGGCCACCCAGGCCAGGCCAAGAGTGCCGCCGCTGAAGTCGCGGTAAGTGAAGATATAGGCCAAACAGAAGTCGTTGTGATTGAACTGGGAGTTGAGGTTCAAGAAGTTGGAGACATCGATGTTCGGCGAACAGAACTGATTGGACTCCCGTTTGGTCGGAGTATCACAAGCGGACGAGTCGTTGATTTTGAGCCTTTGGACGATGAACTTGAGGCCAATGATGTCTTTGAAGACAGAGGTCTCGTAGATGTGGTTCACGGCTTTGATGTGTTGGGCCACGAGAGACGCGATCTCCTCTCTGGCCTTGGCGTCCGACGGCTCGTTCTTCTTGATGTGATCCCAGAGATATGTGTCGGTTTGGATGTAGAGACTGCAGGCCCTCTTCTGCGGTATGAACGGCACGTCTCGCGGCCCCGTCGGCCTATCCTTGTTGGCCGGACCTATCCTTCCCTGTGCTTCATAAGAGGTGGTCCAGAAGTTGTGTCGGTTATAGGAATTGGAATCGCGCTTAGATCTGGTCATTGAGTCGCTCGAGTAAGCACTGGACCGGAGCTCATCCGAGTCGGGCTCCTGAGCCGAGTTTGAGATTCTGTTCATCCACTCCTTGGTGTCATCGTCCAGAGCACAGGCACCGTCTGGAAGGACATAAGCCGTATAGGGGTTAGTCTATGTCATGCATATGATAAATCACTTGCAATGATATGAAATGATATAAAAAGAACAATAACTCAATCCGATCGACAAATCAAATCGAGTTTCGAGTCTCGAAACCGGAATTTCCTGATCGATACCATTAATCATACATTGCCTGCAATCACAAGCAATGACAGAGAAGTCGATTCGAAAGAAAAAACAATTGAAATTCATTTCAAAGAACTCATTGCAAACGTAACTCAATTTGCGATAATTGGACGAAATGTCACTTTTTGCGGAAAATCGCGTCAATTATGGCATTAATTAGATTAGTTCACGAAATTGGGTTAAATCTTATTGTTTTTAATTTCACTGATTTTGTTGAGAAAAAAAAGAGAAGTAATTGATTTGTCGAGACTCGAGAGACTCGACTCGAGATAACTGAACGCAAAGGTGTGTCGACTCGAGAGCCACAGATTGTCACTAAAGTCGGTCCCACTTTTGCCAATTAGTCTAATTGTAAATCTAATTATAAATTGCAATCAATTGCGACCATCAGAGGTGGGCACAGACGGTGACCATCACTGCAGCCGATCATCGACTGAACCAATAGTGAGTTTAATGACACCCAATTGCTAATTGAAGAGATAGGCAACAAGAGAGCCCTTCCTCTCTTGTTGGTCTCATGTTAATTGAGCAGCAGGCAAATTGTGCTTGCTCATCCCATCGCTGTTCATGTTAGACTTTGACCTCATGCAATCCCTCAATAAATTGGTGGCTCAACTACATCGACGGACCAATTATCTTAATGATAATCTAAGTTTATGTTAACTTGCAAGAGATATTCACATCGTTACAGGAATGGCAAAATGCAAGATATTATGTTAATTAGGTCTGACATCCGGAACAGAACAGCACAGCACAAGAGAATGTCCTCCAAATATTAATCATTGAAGTGATCACTGAATCCATTAAATTCATTGAAAAAACTGTTTGGAAATGCGAAACAAAGAGGAAAGCGATTGCCAAATGAGCTGAACTTGTATTGCATTGAAGGTCTGGTCTGATCGGAGCCACTCATGTCTTGTGACCACACCATGTCTTAGTCATCACTCACCGAGAGTCGATCGCTTGTGGCGGTACGGGTCGGACACGTGTCTGGAAGAGTAGATCACCGAATGAAATGGCAGTGACTTATTGTGGATGCGATGATAATCACTAGAATTGAAGTAATTGTGAGCCCTTTCCACGTAAAACGTCTGATCGTTTTGGTCGCGGATCTGGCCCTCGAACACACCATCCCTAATGGCACCGAACACATGACTGCGGGGCTCAGTGGCCAACTCGCCGCTCACGATATGCTCGAGCGAGACGTCGAGGGGACGGCCGTCGGCCGACTCTATCACAATGTCTTTGTGGAACACACTGTTGAGGTCGGGCCTCAACCTCAGAGGGAAGTGCTTTCCGTGCGCTTTGAAGTCTATGGCGATCGGGTCGACGGAGCGCTTGGCCCGCGAGTGGACGCCTGCCTCGGGATCATAGCTGAGTGGCTCGAAGTGGTCGACGTATTGGTTGAGCGGTCGCAGCGCGCGGCTCAGCCCGAGCTGTGCCCCCGCCAGCACACACACCACCCACAGCCGCGTGAGGGTCACCATCGCGTTGGCCACCACCTTGGTCTCGGCCATCGGGTCGTCAGGCCATTGTCCGCTGGAGAGAGGAGTGCCTGCACTGTCGCTAAGGTCTATACACTATCGCCTGTCGTCTGTCGTCTACAGTACTACAGTATAGACTACTTGTCTACTGAGTCTGTGTTGTGTGAGCGACACAACAACCACAACAACGACAACACTGCCACTGCTTTGTGAGCACTAAACAGCTCACAGAGTCGGTCGACGCAAACGCACAGACACTGCCAGACAGACGGACAGTGAGTCCCTGTCTTGTGAGCTGCTCACCAGTGGCCGACACCAGCGCTGGCAGTGACAGCTCAACACTTCACTTGACGACTGTGTGAACACCGTCTGAGCCAACCGTCGACCGCCAACTCAGCTCTGGTCAGATACGATGTCCAACGACGAGAAGAACGGCGCGGACGCCGCCGACCGCAAGGAGGAGGTGAAAGTGGACAAATGGGATGGCAATGCCGTGAAGAACAGTCTGGACGACGCGGTCAAGAAGGTGTTCGTCGAACCCGATTACAAACTCAACTACCGGGAGAACCACGTGTTGGTCGACACCCGACTGACCATCTGTCTGACGGCGGTGGGCGCGGCCATGTTCGCCCTGGTCTGGGACTACCTGCACCCGTTCCCGCAGTCGCGACCCGTGCTGATCGCGTGTGTGGTCTCGTACTTCATCCTGATGTCCATTCTGACCGCGTACACCACTTTCGTCGAGAAGGGAATCTTCCTCAGAGCCGTCCACTCGGACCCCACCGGTGTCGACAGGGATCGGGTATGTCATAGTCGTGGCTTCACAGTGCAGACATCCCTAGGTCTAAATGACCATGATAGTGTCAGCTTGATTGCCTCGTGGCAATTGTAATTGAGCTTTAATTACATTGATTTGATGTGTTTCTGAAATTGATGTAATCAAATGAGCATTAAGTGAGAGCTAAGAGCAATTTGAATCAATTGAGATGTGTTTTGGTTAGCGGTTTGAGGTTATCAGCCAAGACTGACCACCGAGTGGACACTCGCACAGACATTGAGCAGCAGAAGACCCAAACGACTGATTTTTAACCTCAATATTGTCCAAATTGATTGGATTAGCCATTAAGCCGGTATTGACTAAGTAGTTCTGTTCATCTAATGGTTAGAGCGCCGGTCTATTGTCTGGTGTGTCGTGGGTTCGAGTCCGGGCCCACTGACCACTCTTTAGTGGCCAATGAAAGTGATGATACTCTTTCCACAAACATTCGCGGTTTCCACCGGAGGTCTCCGACCAGTGATGGTTTGCCTGCGGAGCGTCTGATTCATTGCCACTAATTTAGTCCACAATTTACTATGGATTGCCTTAAGTTTTGCACTTTTGGTATAGTTTTGCTAACATTTGACTAATCAGTAATCATTGTCTTCTTGTGACAGCTGTGGACAGTTTCGTCGTCGTTGAAGCGGTTCGACGACATCTACCAGTTGTGCATTGAGTACAAGTCGCCGTCGGGAAAGGTGGTCGAGGCCAACCTGTCCAAGTCGATCGCCAACTGGTTCGACACCAACGGACTGCTCCTCACCGACAAGTTGGAGACCGAAGTGGTCAGACTTCACGACAGTCTGCTCTCAGACAAGAAAAACAAGTGATTGACAAACGCTAACAAGTATTCCAATTGTCTGTTCATAACTAAATTAATTTAAATTTAATGTTATCTGTATTCAAATTGAATTTGTAATTGACTTGAATTTAATATTTATAATTAAAACTGATAACTTTATTGATAAGTTTATGAATAATGAGCTGTTCATTGGAGGTGCACAAGCTAAATTTAGATATAGAGAGTAATTGATTAGCTTGATTGATAAATTAGAAGAGTTATCAAGGCAAGAAAGGCAACAAAATCGTCTCATTCTAGAAAAGGCGCGACAATTGCATATAAAAAGGCACGACTTATTCGATTGGCTGAGAGGAGAGCGCCTGCATTGGGCGCAACCGAACTGAGAGTCCCTTTTGTCGCCATTTTATGGTTTGATGCCATACAATAAAAAGTGCTGTTTTGTTGCCATCGGATCCGAACAACTATTGGCTCAAGAATTGAGATGTTTTGGTCGATTCAGTTGACCACTGATTGTATTTAACACCGATAGGACTCCTAATCAAAGTAAGCCATCGTTCAATTGATCGGACACTGCGTTGGATGTGATTCGAGTGCACAACCGGTCACTGGTTTGGGCCGTCAGTCAGATCATAGACAGCCTTTCAATGCATTCAATTCGCAATTCGTTTGAATACTTTTTAACAGTAGTGTAGACTAGAGTTGGTCTCAAAGTTGATTTAACTCTGCACTTGTCGTGTCTGACCGCTGACCAGCCGACCGAACAGACCAAGTCTGACCACTCACTCACCTATGGCCGTCAGCCGAGGCCGTCGAGTGACCCGAACAGATCGGAAGCCGTTTTTCACGCTTTACACACCACTAAAAGTCAGAGATCTAATCGCAAAACTTTATTCTTCCACAGAAACGATGGACAGTAATGATAAGATAAGGGAACTCATCAGTCAATACTCGGCTGAAAATCTGCCCGAAGATGTCAAAGACATTATTCCCGACTTTTTCATGGAGTCATTGCCGGTGTCGGAGCAGATCGAGAGTTTCGGCCGATATGAATATGTGTCTGAATCGGTCACTGAAGAAGGTTTGCATATTTGATCTCAAAACAGATGAGTTATATTATGTTCATTTTAAAATAGAGCTCTTATACGGTGCTGGTGGCGAACCTGTGACCGAAGTCGAAGGAATACCCGATTTGAGAAATATATTGAACAATTTAGACGATATTCCAGAGAATTTGGTTCATTGCGAACAAGTCTTCGACGAATACTTCCGAGACGGCTGCGGCTGTAACCGCAAATGCCACGAAAAGTTCCCGAAGTTCATGGCCTTTGAGGCACATTTGGACGCTCTGGACGCAGACCAGTATTGTCCGGATCACATCAATCACCAGCACTTACTACTTCTGGGCGCTATGAATGCTCTGGTCCAGAATCACCCGACCACTATTGCCAAGGGTTTGTTAACTATCACAATGATCTAGTTTCTAATTCTATGGTCAATACTTAGAACATAGACCTAAAGACAGAAAGAATGCCAGAACTCAGTTCCGATTTCGAGGCCAAGAAGTTTGTCGAAAGTTCTTTCTGTTTGCTTTCGGTTGCGGCGAAAAGCGCGTAAAGAATGTTATGAAACAGTTCTTGAGTTCCGGCATTTCGCCGAAAGCCCACGAAAGCGCACAAATGACCAAAGAGTTGATCAAATCTGATCCCAACAATCAGCGCAGAGATGCGGTTATCTTCATCCGGAACTACGCCCAACAGCACGCGCTCCAAATGCCCGGCAGGTATATCAACCCCGACCGTACGGTCAAAGACCTGTTTCTGTTGCCAGCGGTGGCCAATATGACCCGAAAGTATATCTACGACCAGTACATGATCTGCTGCCGCGACCTCAAGAAGGAGGGCATCTCTTTTGCGCTTTGGGGCGCTCTTTGGGACTGGTTGTGCCCCAACGTGATGGTGCCCAAGAACAAGTGAGTTGATTGCAGGTGTGGACATGCTCTTGATACATTGTCTTTCGGACAGATACGAGATATGTCGCGAGTGTCGCGAACATCAGTACACACTCTCCAAACCAGAGCCGCTCAATGATAACCGGAAGTTGCGGTCGACCGAGAAATACATTCACCACTTGAGTCAAGTACACCAGGAATTTGTGTACTATAAGTCAGTGGTCGACTCGTGCAGACAGGCGTTGGCCACCAGTCGGGAGATCGAAGGCGCGAGTCCGGTGTCGATGCACTACACGTTCGACTGGTATACTTCGGTGAGTCTGCCCTTCGGGAGCAGACTCTCGTCGGTCTACTTCACGTCCGGCTATAAGGTCTCGCTGTTCGGTGTGTGCGTCGAACCCCTCGACAAGTTCTACCTCTATATCATTCCCGAGTTTGTGATCGGCAACGGCGACAAATTGGCGGACATAACGGTATCACTGATTCACCACTTCTTCACTAACTTCACTCTGAATGAGAGTCAGACCTACTGTCACTTCGGCGACAATTGCATCAAACAGAGTAAGAACAATCACATTCTGGCGTATTTCATGTGGCGGTCCGTCACTGGCCTCAACGAGAAGATCATTTTGTCTTATATGCCGAGCGGTCACTCCCGCTGTTGGAACGACCTGTTTATGGGTGTGTTTAAGAAGAAGTTCCGCAACTGTGATATCAATAGTCTGCAAGACATCTACCAAATCGCAGAGCGCTGTTGCGGTCCATCCAACTCAATCACCCCGATTCTGGTGGCCAACGACAACCAGGACATCGACTTTCCGCTCTTGGACTGGAACGAAAAGTTCTCGCACATCAACAATTTGGACGCCTCTATACTCCAGTCCAACAATCACTACGAGATCAGTAACGAAGTGCCCGGTCTTGTCCTCTGCCGCCGACTGGTCAACAGCGACACCATATCGTACGCTCTGATCGCCAACGAAGACTTGGACCACATTTCAGACGATTTGCCCGAAGACTTGGAGATCGAAGGCATTTCGTATGAGAGGAAAAAGTATTTGTATGACCACATCAGAGAGTTCACCCCGATCAAAAGCCAGGCACTGATATGTCCCAACCCGGAGACCGATTCGGTGATGCCGGGCATTGGCCGCAACGATAGCGCGGATCTCAGTCCCAATGTATGTCTTATATTGCGTATGAACTTTCATTACTAAAGACATGGATTCAATTGCAGAGGAAGAGCATCTTCACCACGAAGAACAAGAAAAGCCGAAGCGATAAAAAGGAGCCGAAGAAGAGCTTAGGTAAAGATGGTGATCCAGTGGCCACTGCCTCGAAGCGCAAGAGAGCGGGTCCGCCCAAATGCAGTTACTGTAAGGCTGTGGGACATCGCGAGAGGATATTCGGCAAAACGACGTGTCCTAAGAAGAAACGCGATTCACTGCTGCTGTCGGCGCCCCATATGGCGAACCCGGACTCACCTCAACTCATGAGTGGTATAATCCGTGGCATTCAGTTCACAGACCACATGGCCAGCGAATCGATGGACACTAACGAAGCGAAAACGAGTTACCAATCGATCGACGAAAATATTATTTCGGACGACAACTGAACTCAAATCAAATTTAATTGTCTTAATTAAATGTGAGCTTTAGTTCTATTTATTTTAAACTCATTGAAATTAAAGTATCTCTCATTTTAATAATAAAATTCGTGATGAAAACTTACTAGATCAGATCAGATCAGATCATATCATATCAGATCAGTTCAGTGGACGTGAATTGAGTGGATGACATTAGTGTTACCAATACTGTAACCTTGTTTCAATAATTGACGATCGATACTGTCTGTTGGTCACCATCTCATTCAACAGGCAATCTGTCTGAGCGAGAGGTCGTGCTCTTTGAACCTGTATTGAGCCCAACTGACTGTAACAGTCAAATCTAAACTTGTTCACTGACTGGACAGGACAGCAATGCCTCGGTTATCACCAGAGATGTTCACTTTTGTTTTGATAGCGCTCTCCTCTGCGTCGACCGAAAAAGAGATACAATACCTGCCAATCCCTCGCATTTGCCAGGAGAACAAAGACTACCTTGATGGCTCGCTTGTGTTTGGCTATCACAACTGGATATTGATGGGCGACAAGTATTTCCTTGTTAAGATGGACGCTGAACACATTCTGGCTTACCTCGAGGACGGCACACAAACCTCTTTGGTGGCCGAATGGGACGCTTCACCCGATCCTTCTGTGAGGCGGGAGTCGGGTCGGTTGAGTTGATTACTCGTTTCGATTGGTCTAACATTTGCTTCAATTGAACAGCCGGTCAGTTGTTGGGCGGCTTCGGCATCGGCAACGAAGACCTTCCGGATAACTGGGCGTATAACTGGTTGAATAGGCCGCACAAGTTCTCCGAGGAGACGTATAAATTGCCAGTGGATAGACATCCCTACTTCGCGGATCAGTCCGGTGACTACTGGCACTCTATCGAGGTATATGCACCAGACGGACAACAACTTCTTGGCGACCAGAAGGACTACAACGACCCAACTATCGACCGGACAATACCTGACCCCAAACAAGACATCTTCACGACCGCGCGATTCTTCGAGCGATTCGCTCGCATCAGAGTCTTTCTGTTCAAAGACACGACTCAGTCACTATACCCCGAATACCGGTACCACATAAAGCGGTGGTCGAGGTATGGCCTGATGGAGATCGACCAACAGTCGCAATGGGAGTCACAACTGTTTTGGAAGGGCCTCACAGACGGCTTCCAATACAGAGGAAAGATTGCGGACCTCTTCGGTCCGATCAATGGCACGACACTCGACGGGGAGACTCACCTCCCGATGGTGTTCGACGAATACTCGCTTATGTTTCTGATGATCGCCAACCAGAAGACCAAAGAAGACAAACCTCGGCTTTACTTCAATAGTTTCAAATATCGGCAGTTCAGCCGCACCTGGAATTGGACCGTAATTGAGCAAGGCCTCAAATATACGGCTATTATCGGCTTTTTGAGAAATGTTGCACCTGATGGTTCTGGTGATAAGTATCAGGAAAAGTATTACAAGGTGATCGCCGAACCGTTCAGAGAGGACTCCCAAGAAAGGGGACCCTCTTATGTCTTCGACCTCAGGTTCAGAGACGTCGACGAACCCAGGCTTGAGAAGAAGGTATGTCACGAAATAACAAGTGACCACTGATCTGGACCTGTGCTAAGAAGCCGAGCCACTGACTTGTCTTGTTTCAGACGCTCGGCGGCATGAAAAAGCTGTTCCGATGTGAGTATCGCACGACGTCGACCATAATCTGGTACGTGATTCTCGGTCTGTTCATCCTCTGTCTGCTGGCGGTTATTGTCATAATCGTCTGTTTCTTTTTCGTCCATTACTTTTATGGTAATTCTTTCCGTCACTCACTTGATTGCAATTCTGAATCTGATTCTGTTTGAAGCCAAACAACGAGTAGTTGTCTTAAGACGTGAACCCAAAAAGGAGGTCACATATGGCGTCGGTATTGCCGACACCGCCGGTCCCAGCGGCTCCACTTTGAGTACGTCTTTCGGGAAAGATGAAGACTCGATGAGTGTCCGCACCGGCATCACGGGAACACCTTCGAGCAACAAAGTGACCAAATAGAGGACAAGACAGTTGTTTGAGCACAATATTCATCGATTATTCTGTTATTCTCTCCTTTCGTTTTATTCATTGACAGTAATTTTTTAATTGATGAGATATGGTTGTGATCGCACATAATTTTAATAATCGAACAATATAACTGTCACAACTGTGATCTTGTTAAGTACTGCAGAAACACGTACTTGTTTTTCGAACTGATCAGACGGTTCTTTGTTCTTAGGGTTTAGCCATTAGCCGAAACAGAATTTTGTTGAATTGCTTTTTAAATAAAATAGACGAGAGTTATTTTGTTCATTTATTAAAATTTACAAAGTAAAACACATTTAGCTATAAATTAAATGAAATAAAGTCATAGTTACAAGGTGATACTGCCATCGTTATTAATAATCCTCATGGAAGTACTTTGCGAGATGCGAGGTCATCTCCTCGGTGCAACGACAGAGAGTCGAAGTCCATCTCTTTGTTGTTCAGTCTCTTCACATACTTCTTATAATCATTTGTTTCCAACTGTTTTCGCGTCGGTTTCCGATAGAATCGCAGCAAAAGTGAAGAACAGACAACTGTCACCGAAGAGGCGGCCATCGCTGCCGCGCCCATCCATGGCTGGAGAATTAGATTCCAGCGGATGAAGATCCCGGCCGCCAGAGGAATACCGATCAGGTTATAGATGACGGCAAACAAGAAGTTTAGCCGAATTCGACGGACAGTCTTGCCGGACAAATCAATAGTGGCGTAGACGTCGAGTAAATCATTCTGCGAAATAAGCAAGGTCAATCAGTAACAGAGTGATCCAATGATCTTATTGAATATGACTGAAATGGATGTCTCACCCGAACCAATACAATATCCGCGGCTTCTACGGCCACATCAGTGCCGTTGGCGATGGCAATGCCGACGTCTGCCTGCGCCAGAGCGGGACTGTCGTTGACGCCGTCGCCCACCATGGCCACTTTCAGGCCTCGGCTCTGCAGCTCTTTCACTTTGGCCACTTTGTGAGACGGCAACACTTCGGCGAACACTCTCGTGAGACCAACTTTGCGAGCGATAGCTGTGGCCGAGGAGAGGTTGTCTCCAGTCAGTAGAATCACATCCAAACCCAACTTATTCCTCAACATATAGATAGTGAGCACAGCCTCGGGTTTGATAGTGTCGGCCACTGCCAGAGTGCAGACCAAAACACCGTTAATGGCGCACAAGAACACTGTCTGACCGTCATCTTCGAGACGCTTCATCTCTTGCGAGACAATGTCATCCAATTCAATGTCATTGCGTTTAATCCAATTGCGATTCCCGATCACAACCGACAGGTTCGGGTCAGACAGTCGGGCTTCGGATATGTCTTCATTTAAGTAAACTATTTCTGCATTCAGTTCTTTGAGGTCAGAGGTATTGTTGGAAGTGAGCACAAAGTTGTCATCACTAATGATCTCATCGACAATCTTGCGACTGATGGAGCACTTGATGCCGAATCCGGGTTCCGCCACAAATTGGTCGCATTTGCCGAAAGCGCTTCCATTCATAGCCAACGCCTTCTCCACAAACTTAGAGACAGCCGTTCCGATCGGGTGCTGACTATTGGCTTCTGAGATACCGATGGCCGCAAACATGCGCTGCAATGATCTGATCTCTTGGAAGCGACGGACGACCAGCACTTTGGTCACCACAAACCTGCCGTGAGTTAGGGTTCCGGTCTTATCGAAGACGACAGCTTTCAGTTTATGTGCGTTCTCCAGAGGTTCGGCGCCTTTGATCAGAATGCCATTGACCGCACCGATGCCGGTGCCCACCATCACAGCGGTAGGAGTGGCCAAACCAAGAGCACACGGACAGGCGATGGTCAGCACATTGAGGGCGCACTGGAAAGCAAATTGAATGATCACTTCGTTTCTGTCCATCTTCTCGTAGAGCGATCGGTTCTGATCCAGAATGTAGTCGAAGAACGTACTGCCAATCATCAGCCACACGACAAGTGTAGTCAAAGACGTAAGCAAAACGAAAGGCACGAAATATCCGGCCACTCGGTCGGCCAACTGCTGGATCGGAGCCTTCGATGTCTGGGCTTCTTCGATGAGTTTGACGATCTGACAGAGTGTCGTGTCTTTGCCCACATGTGTCGCATACATGAGAAGAACTCCCTTCTGATTGATGGAACCGCCGATCACCAGAGACCCGACCTTCTTGTGGATGGGCAGTGACTCGCCTGTGATGAGCGCCTCGTCGACCGTCGACTGGCCTTCGATCACTCTTCCATCCACTGGGATCTTAGCGCCAGGAAATACTTTGAGAATATCTCCTCTTTGGACCAAATCGACAGCAATCGGTCTGATCTCGACAGTGGCACCGTTCGACTCGACCAGATTGGCTTCGGTGGCCTGCAATGACATCAGTTGCGCCAACGACTCGGATGTCTTTCGTTTGGCCAAATGTTCTAACCATCGGCCCAACGCTATGAACACCAAGAGCATCGGTGGCGTGTCGAAGAAGGTGATTGGACTGGCGTCGAACTGCCTGATCATGTAATAGAGTAGAATTGCCAGACTGTAGAAGTAGGCGATGGTCGTGGCCAACATGATCAGGACGTCCATATTGGCCGTCCCGTGTTTGAGGGCTTTGTATGCCTGGACGTAGAAGTGTCGGCCGCCGATGAACTGGACGGGTGTCGACAGCAACAGCAGAAGTAGATTCTCGAGCGACAAACCCGGCACAAGACAGCACATGGCCCCGTGAGGACTGATCTCTGGCATTATGTACATGAAGAATATCATCAACAACATGGTCGGCACTCCGAATATCAATGAGAAGAAGAAACTGTTTCTCCATTTGCGGATCTCTTCGAGCATCGCCTCATCGGCCGAACTGGACTTCGAGTCTGTGATCGGATAAGCGCTGTAGCCTTTGGCCAGACCTTCGACACAACGAATCACATTCCGCGGACCAATCATTTCCGGGTCGTAAACAACTCTCGCCTTTTGCGTCTCCAGAGATATGTCCATCGATTTGACTCCTCTTTGGTTCAATACTTCGTTCTTAATTGTCTTAACGTCTTCTGCCGAATCGATGCCCAAAATGTGAAGGTTTATGTCATGGAGTGATCTCGCGGTTTGTGACTCGAGAACTGTTGCTTCGTATCCCATATCGTTGACCACTTCGGCTATTTCTTGTGGACTAATCACTCTCGGATTATATTCGATGTCTCCTTTGGCTGCCATTAGAGCGACCAAAGCATTGCTGACTCCACGGGTTTTCATCAGATTCTTCTCGATGTTGGCCACACACGAGGCACAAGTCATGCCTTTGATCTGAAGATAACACTTCACTGTCTTCTTCTGAGGCGACGATATCTTCAAACTGTTTGAACGATTATTTTTCTCTTCAGTCGAGTTGTCGTTGAGGTCAACCTTCAGCCGATCAGCCGTTTGGCCATTTCTGACCACTAAGTGGTCGTCAATTTTGTCCAATACATCGCTTTTGTTGACGACTGAAAACTTCGGATCAGTTTCTATGGTTTTGATGATTGTCTTCGAGTCAACGCTTTTGGGGTCGAAAGTGATTTGTGCGGAACCGCTCTTCAAATCGATGTCCACTTTCTGGACGCCTTTCATCTGTTCCAACAATGCCTTCAATTTGTTGACACATGAATTGCATTTGAGGCCCGATATGACCAGGTTTACAGTGGACGACATCGTTCTGTGCAAACAAATTGAAAGTTCATTTATATTTTAGTTGATCTTGTTGATAATGCGTTTGTCATCAAAATATTGGATAGAGAATAAAAATATACGAACAAGGTAGCTTGTTCTTGTGAGTTTAAGCCCTGAGCAGAATCGAACTGCGTCCAACTAAACAGGTCAAACAATAGTACCTCGCGTATGGCAGATGCAGATAATTGTGGGAAACGGTCACTGAATCGCAACTTTGCTGAGAAGATAGCGATTTGTTTAATGAGATTAAACTTTATAAATATTTGTAATCACATTGCAAGCAATTAATCAAATTCTGTGTTTATGGCTAAAACAACAAGGTTATTGTCCATTTGCCACCAATAATCAGACTACCACTTATGTTTTCATAGCAAGTTGCGCACAAAACTATCAAAGAAATTGCGGAAATTTTAGATTACATAATGGAATAGTTTGTTAATGATCTTGCTAATTTGATACAATTGTGACGCATTAACTTTGGCACTAATCAATTGAATTATTTCAGTATTTGAATTAAGTCCCTATCAATAATGAACATGCTAATTAGTTGATAGGTTTGCGAGTCTACATTAATTGCAAATAGCAATTCTATAAATATTTTAAATAATTATTGGCAAGATTAACTTTCGGGGTAATTGATCTTGGATAGAAGTTGATATACAGTTGTATATCCAAACTTAAATTCTAGTTCTTTTTTCGATTGGATGAATATTTTAAATTGAGCATGATCATTGATGTGAACGCCCCTTGCACTAGATTGCCGAAGGTGACATAGTGAAAGTGATGTGAACAATGTCATTCATTTATAGATTACACTGGCACTGGCACTATCAAGTCAAGTCCAATCGATTGTCAATTGGCAGCCACAGTCACAGTCAAACTTACCGCACACTCAGTGGAAAACTTTCCCAATCGAGAGGTAAACGGACTTTGAATGTGGTTCTCACTGATTGGTCACACAAGAGATAATCACCCAAAGGATTAGTTGACAACTGCGGCGGTAGTGGTCAGAGTTGTCGCTTTTATTGCACAAACTTAGGTGTCGTGTGCAGAGTGTGTGCGGCGCAGCGAGTCGGGTGCAAAGCGGTTGCGTGTCGGCCGCATAACCTCGATGGTCGATACCGATTGTTGCCGCCGATTACCGCCACTAACTTTTGAAAAACTTACTGTTTTCCAAGAATATGCAATCGCTTGACACCAGTCTAGGTGTAAGAGTGCTGAGACTTTCGAACTTTATCCAAGCGAACTCTACCAGCACTCTTACACCTAGACTGGTGTCAACAGATCGGATATTCTTGGAAAACAGTTTTATCAAAAGTTTAATTCAATGAAATATATTCTCCATTATATCTCGTAATATCTTCCACTCATTTGTTTTGCTACTCAATGCAAACTTAATACATAGCATCCATTCTGTCGAAACCCATATTTCGAATAGTTGCCAATATCGGCGATACTATCTCAAGGTAATTCTTAAGCATATTTATGAAATAAAAGATGACCTTGTTTGCATTTCTTAGGAAAAAATGCAAGAAACTTCAACTTTATAGATAAACTTATGAATCTGTTTATTAAATAATTTAAATTGACTAGTTGAAAGTTATCCACAACTTTCCAGGACAATCTACCGTAATTGTGACGTCATGCGCGACTAGACCAGACTTGGCAAAAGTTGCAAGTTTATTGGGTCATCATGGCTAGCGCTATCAATGATGAAATAACCATGCAAAATTGCTTTAATTTTCGACAGCTCAATTTATCCAAGAAAGTACGATTTTAGTCAAGATAATATCGATAACACACACGTATAATATATTTGGTATTAGTTAATAATTGGTAATTAAAGTTGTCGATTGGTTGCCGTACTTATGATTATTGACATACTTTATGAGTGGTTTAAGGAAAGGATCAGATATTGTGAGAAATCAGAAATTGTCTGAACTAATAATTCTAAACCAAATCAAAGCAATCAATCAATTGAATTGTCTCTCAATCACATTCAACAACGTCTTCAGCAATGAGTGTCTGTCGAGTGGGACAACTGGCGACCAAACAGACGGCGGTCTTCCTCTGCGACCTCCAGGAAAAGTTCCGACCAATGATTCAGTACTTCCCGGCCATTGTCGAAGTGTCGTCTCGGCTGCTGAAGGCGGCCAAGATATTAGACGTATGTCACGTGTTCAGTGTCACATCGACTACATCTTTGACAATGAGCTAGCACTAAATTACCATGCTTTAATCATAAAATCTCATTTTACGTGTTCTGTTATTCCCAAGTATTGGTGTTCTAAAATTATCTAGATGCTATTTGTGTGATATTTGAGTGAAATCAGCTAGCTAGATCATTGGCGATTGCAATCACCAAGCTGCGTGACTCGTTAAGTGCAGGCAAATAACAAATGGCAACTTAGTTTGTGTTCTTGTCTGTCCTTGACATTAATTTATCTCTTATCTATGCCATCTGTGCTCACTTCCAGTGGTGCACTCGAGATAATGCACTCAATTGCACTTCATTTGTGCGGACACTAATGACAATCACAATTAAACAGCACCATGCTAATTACCTGTAGTTTGCCAATAAAAATCTAGACATGATCATGCTCATAATTAATATCTGGTTCTTGTCTGCTAATTAATCTGCTAATTATTCAGATGCCAGTAGTGGTAACCGAACAATACCCGAAAGGTCGGTCAATCGGATGCCATGAATGCTATTAACAAATTGCTCATCAATTTAAGGCTTGGGCTCAACAGTGACCGAACTGGGTCTCAAAGACTTCCCCGATGTAACACCAATAGCCAAGACACAGTTTTCCATGCTCACTTCAGATGTGCTCAACAAATTGAAGTCTGAGAGCCCAGAAGTAAACACAATAGTTCTTTGCGGTATTGAGACACACGTCTGCGTCCAGGGAACAGCTCTTCAGGCCATCAAAGAAGGTTTGCACACAATTTAGGCGACAAATGAGTGACAAGTAAGTCATCGCTTGCAGGCTATGCCGTCCACGTCGTGGTCGACGGCTGCAGCTCTCGCTCGATGGTCGACCGGATGTTCGCCTTTGACCGGATGAAGGCCGCCGGTGAGTGATGGACACCGTTTGCTAGATGTTGTTGACTGACCTGCCATCTCATCTCATGTGTCAGGTGCCTGGCTCACCACCAGCGAAGCTGTCATATTGTGAGTATTATCGCCACTCAAGAGCTTGTCTTTTATGCTGACCCTATGTCCCGGCCGTCCCTCAGAGGTCTAGTGGGCGACGCATCGCATCCCAAGTTCAGAGACTGTCAGAAACTGATTATGCAATCGGCGCCCGACTCAGGACTTCTCAATCTATTGGCGCAAAAGATTTGAACCAATCGTTGATTAGATATTTTGTTATTAACTAGTTTTTTGTTAAATTGATTAAATCAATCAATAAATGAGTGAATCGATTAAATTGCAAATCAAGTTCAACATTGAAATTGAGCGCACATTTAAACGCCTCTTCAAAAGTGTTGATAAACAAATAGCGTGTCATTAGTGGCAACACAACAGCGTATGTCAAGCGATGCCATCCAATGTCGACCACAGCAGAGGGACTGACGAACGGCGACATTGCGTAACGCCATATGCGATGCGTTGCCATCGCATCGCTTCACACATCACACCAGCGCTGACATCAGTGACGTCACAGCTGTCAGTGTTGTGTGGATTAGCGTTGAGTGGAAATCAATAGAGTATTGATCGGATCCGCCATCAGTTGCACCAAAGAATCTCAGCGAAGACAACACACCAACGATGGGCACTCTGTTGAGGTCGGAGTCGATGTCTTTGTGTCAGCTGTTCCTTCAGTCTGAAGCCGCCTATAACTGTGTGTCTGAGTTGGGCGAACTCGGACTGACTCAGTTCAGAGACGTGAGTGAAGCCGATCGGCACCACCTCTTCACCTCATTGACCTCTCATTGACCACCGGTTGTATTCACAGCTCAATCCCGATGTGAACGCCTTTCAGCGCAAGTTTGTCAACGAAGTCCGAAGATGTGACGAAATGGAGCGCAAACTGAGTAATGATGGACACCATTGAGCTTTCGGGTGACATATGGCTGACCATGTCTTGTATGGTAGGATACTTGGAGAAGGAGATCCGGAGGGATGGCATACCGATGCTGGACATCGGCGAGAACCCGGAGGCGCCTCAACCGCGCGAAATGATTGATCTCGAGGTAGGCTTTGGTCTTGATTTGCACACAGATTCCGGTTTTCATAGATTGTCTCAAACTTTAGGCCACTTTTGAGAAATTGGAGAACGAGTTGAAGGAAGTGAACACAAACGCCGAGGCACTGAAGAAGACTTACCTCGAGTTGTCTGAGTTGCGGCACATCCTAAAGAAGACTCAGCAGTTCTTCGATGAGGTATGAGATTGTATGCATGTGTCTGTCGATCGCCTCTTAAGAATTCTATATAACAATGTCTTGGTCTCATTGGAACTAATTGGTCAGATTGAGCTAAACTAAGTGAATTAAATTAACAAAACACTACAAAATTTACCGCTCGGTCGATGACACCGAGTGCTCAAAGTCATTGACGGTGAGCCCAATCAGTGAACTCTTTACATAATGAGACCAACGATGAGACAACAAAACTATTCTTTGATTAACTTATAATTTTAATTAATTTAATTACCAGTAGATTAATAGCAAATTTATTTATTTTTCTTTTCCCTCATTTCTGTCGTTTCGTCACAATTTAATTCCCGTTACTGTCGACCAAACTCACCGAACCTCTCACTCACATACCTATTGGCCGTATATTTGGTTTTGGTTTTTGGGTTCCATTTGTTTGCCTTATTTTTGGATGTGTTTTGTCTGTCTGTGTCTTGTCGTGAATGATATGTCAATCATAAGGTCGGTCCACACATACAGATGCAGGACTCGGGTATGCAGGACGAGAACGTCCAGCTCCTCGGCGATGAGGGCCTCCGGGCTGGCGGACAGCAGGCCATGAAACTCGGGTAAGAACTCACTTGTCTCGGCTCAGCAAATCACTCACCGAGTCAATTGTCACCAGATTTGTCGCCGGAGTTATTCTTCGGGAACGTTTGCCATCGTTTGAGCGCATGCTTTGGCGCGTCTGCAGAGGAAACGTATTTCTTAGACAGGCCGAGATCGAGAACCCGCTGGAAGACCCCCACAGCGGCGACAACGTCTATAAGTCGGTCTTCATTATCTTCTTCCAAGGCGAACAACTCAAGTCGCGGGTCAAGAAAATATGTGAAGGGTATGTGAAAATGTTGGCCAAACATCAACTGATTCATTGTCTTGGCAACAGATTCCGGGCCACACTGTATCCCTGTCCGGAAACGCCTTCCGACCGAAGAGAAATGATAGGCGGAGTGGTGTCGCGAATCGATGACCTCAACACTGTATTGTCGCAAACAACAGAGCACAGACACCGAGTGCTGGTGGCGGCCGCCAAGAACATCAAGAACTGGTTCGTCAAGGTGCGCAAAATCAAGGCCGTCTACCACACTCTCAACATGTTCAATCTGGACGTCACGCAAAAGTGTCTGATCGCCGAGTGCTGGTCAGCTGTCGACGACTTGGAGCGCATCCAAATGTCGCTCAGACGCGGCACAGAACGCAGTGGATCCACAGTTCCATCGATTCTGAATCGGATGGACACTCATGAAGTGCCGCCGACTTATAACCGGACCAATAAAGGTATTGGTTATCGTCTGTCGCCGCTATCTATAGTTCTTCTCTCTGTAGTGACCCGTGGATTCCAGAACATAGTGGACGCGTACGGCGTGGCCACATACCGCGAGGTGAATCCGGCGCCGTTCACCCTGATCACGTTTCCATTCCTGTTTGCGGTGATGTTCGGCGATGCCGGACACGGCCTGATAATGGCTCTGTTCGGTCTGTGGATGGTTCTCAAGGAGCGCAATCTGATGCAGCAGAAGTCGACCAACGAGATCTGGCTCACCTTCTTCAACGGCCGGTACATTATTCTGCTAATGGGCTGCTTCTCGATCTACACGGGCCTCATCTACAACGACATCTTCTCCAAGAGCCTCAACATCTTCAGCTCTTCGTGGTCAGTCGCGGGCATTAAAATGGCCGACAACAAATATAAAGACGAGCACTACACCCTTGACCCGCAAGTCCAGTACGACGGCGGGCCCTATATCTTCGGCATTGATCCGGTACTTGGTTTTTCACATCTTGTCATGTCTTGTCTCACACTTGTCTCTCATCACAGGTTTGGCAGATATCGGAGAATAAGATATTGTTTCTGAACTCATACAAAATGAAATTGTCTGTCATCTTAGGCGTCGGTCAGATGCTCTTCGGCGTAATGTTGAGTCTTTGGAACCACAAGTGAGTGACCATCGCTAGACTAGCGCTGAACTTGCGGTACATTTCATACTCGATTGCCAGATATTTCCAGAACCGACTGAACATCATTTGCGAGTTCATACCTCAGGTGATATTCCTGCTGGCGATCTTCGGCTACATGAACCTGATGATCTTCGTCAAGTGGCTCAAATACGACTCGACCATGAGCGGCTGCGCGCCCTCTATCCTGATCAACCTGATCAACATGTTCTTGTACAAGTATGTGGACGCCAGCGACACCAACCAGGCCTGTTATCTGCGAAGCTGGTACACCGGTCAGAAGTTCTTCCAGACTGTGCTACTGCTGTCTGCCCTGGCCTGCATACCCTGGATGTTGTTCGTCAAGCCCTACATTCTCAAGAAGCAGAACGACTTGCGAGAGATGTTTCACCCGCGCAACGAAGTGCTGGTCGACGGCGAGACCGGTGGCGACACTGCTATCCAAATCGAACAGCCGAAGCCGGGCGCGCACGGATCGGGCGCCTTCGATATGGGAGAGATTATCATCCATCAGGCGATCCACACCATCGAGTACTGCTTGGGCTCGATCTCGCATACGGCCAGTTATCTGCGACTCTGGGCACTGAGTCTGGCGCACGCACAGCTCAGCGAAGTGCTCTGGTCCATGGTCATGAAGATCGGTCTCTCGGGCACTGGCATTGGTGGCGGCATCACAATGTACATCATCTTCGCCTTCTGGGCCGCACTCACGGTTAGCGTTCTGCTGGTTATGGAGGGCTTGAGTGCGTTTCTGCACGCGCTTCGACTTCACTGGTAATTGATTTTCACCTGAATTGTGATTGCGTTTAATACAAAAGTTCTCTCGGGGTTTAGGGTCGAGTTTCAGAGCAAGTTTTACTCGGGAACTGGCTACTCCTTCCAGCCCTTCTCGTTCGAGGTGATCTTGGAACAGGCGGCGCAAGAGTCGGCTTCGGAGACCGCAACCACCAATTGATCTGTTTATCACTTTATCGTCCGATTATTTCTAATCTAATTCTAATTCAATTCAATGTTTAATGTCCTCTGAAATTACCTCAAAATCTCAAACAGTATTTATCGTTACTTCAGATCTGTTTCTGTTTTACGTGTAGTGTTGTTGACGTCTATCATCTCAATAAATGCTTTTAACTGTTGACCGCATTCCTCGAGTGGTGTCTCATCTGATTCGGCAAAGAATCGGCTGATCTGTTCAACTCAACTCTGGTCAAACCTATTATTGCTTATTTGTTTATTTGAAAACAATCTGAAAGATAATTAAAAGTATAATCAAAGACATGACATAATGAAGTGAACGGTTCACTTCTTGGGCCGCCAGCAGGTGATCATACAATCCTTGAGCGACTTAAACGTATTCAACTTCATTGAGTGACACAAGTCTTCGTAAAGATAGCACTTCTCGTCTGACTTATTAAAAGACCATCTCTTCTCCAACTGTTTGTGCTTGCATTTGGTAATTTCCACGATCTCTTCGAAGCAATAGTCGGCCACCGGTTTGTTCCACCACTTGTCGGGGTCTTTTTCGTGGCCATCGGGCAGGTCCTTGAGTCGCGCCCTCATCAAGAAGTAAGGCTTTCCATGCTTTCCGCGTCTCTTCGGAGCTTTAGGTCTCGGCCTCCTCTTCGGTTTGGGAATCACCACTTCTGGCAGTTCTGGTCTGTCCTCCAAAGTGTCTGACTCTGTGGCCATCATTTCGGGCTCCATATCGGCCTCAGTGGTCTGGCCGTAGGGCTCTATCCTGGCATTGGCCATATCCAGTTTGGCCCTTCCGTTCTCCAACTCCCGCATCAGATTGGGATCCATTCCGACCCCGTCGGGCAACGGAAGTGGCATCACTTGCATATTCTGTCCGTCCACTGCGAAGTAAGGGTTGGCCGGGAATGGCCCGAACGGCGGGTACGGCATGCCTGACATCTGGAACATCGGACTCATTGGTGGCATTGCTTGCATCGGAGGAAGTGGAACGGGAAGGTCACCGTCAGCTGACCCATTCGTACTGGTGTTGGTATTCTCATCAGGGTAACTCTGGGCGAGCTTCAACAGTTCGTTCATTGCGCTCTTTCTATTAACCTTGGTCAATTTGATGCAAATTGAATCTGTATATAACTGGCTGTGATGACTCAAATTTCAAATTACCTGGTTGAATTGAGAGCCATTTGCTGTTGGATAGCCCAGGGGAGGGAATGGCGGTACCATTGCTTGGCTCTGACCCTGACCCTGAACTTGTTCTTGGTCATAACCCAGTGGAATAGGGTTGTAGTAGGGATTCATCTGATACGGTGCATAGAATGGCAGAGGTAATGGCGGTGGAAGGCCAGGCGGCAGCCCTTGGACATTCTGGTCAGTGGACTGATTCTGTTGCGGTTGATTTAGTTTATCGTCGGTGTCCGGAACCATCACGATATCTCCGTACTGGTTGAAGATTCTTTTCATTTTAATCTTGCCTTTGCTGTTCACCAAATTCTTCGCCTCCGGATGTTCTTTGAGGTACTCATCGATGGCCGACTGCGAGAGTGACGGACTGTTGGTATCAGACATATCACTCGGTGGCGGCACTTCGGGCGGCTCTTCAGGCACTACATCCTCGTAGTCTGCGGGCAGACCTGTGCATAGATAGCAATGTGTTATGCATTTGCATCGGTTATCATCTCAATTGTCTCACAATGGCTGAGTTGGCCGACAACGAGGACAAAGATCACAACATTCGAGTGATTGTCTAAATTCATGGCATCCAATGCGACGGCATTTGCATTGCACTCGACTTTAATTGCAAATATGTTTCCCGGAATCCAAGCGATGCTATGATTGATCTCAACCACTAATTAATTACTAATAAAGTTATGCGCTTTTAATTTAATATTATTTTAATAAATTACATTTTATTTATTCCACAAATCGTTTGCCAAACTGCCAAGCCACTATTCCGTTTATTAACTAACATGCAAGCATTTACATATCATTTGCCTTTAGGTTTTGGCGCATTTGGTTTTGGTGCCGGCGTGCTTTTAGCTTGGCCACTTGACTGGCCAGCTTGGGCTTCGTGTTGTTGCTTCAACTTCTGTCTCTCCTCTCGCGCCCATTCTTCGAGATCGTTGTCGAAGTCGTTCTTCAAGTTCTTGTGGAAGGAAGAGCTGACCTGCGCACCATGGTCACGCTCATGCTGCTGCTGCCCGTGGTTGCTATGGATCGGCTTTTTCCACATGGCGTCATACTTCTTCTTCTCCCTCTGCAGAGCCATTCTGCCCTCGTTATTCTCAGCTCTCTCGATGGCGGACACCAGTTTGAGGTCAGTTTGTCGTGACTTTTCAAAGTAGTCGATCACATCTTTGGGAATGTCAGGACTAGCAGTTTGCAGGGGTATATCGATTACATCTCCCGGTCGGGACTCAATCCATCCGTCCTGACGAAGGAATGCCCGGCCCTTCCTCGGGCGCATGAAAGCCGCATCCGGTTCAGCACTGGAATCCGCACCGAAATCCCACATTGAGCTCGATCTGGAGGCCGGACCGCCAGATCTTGATGCGGGACCGCTAACACTGGGACCGGAATCGGGACCAAAATCAGAGAAGTTGTCGAAGTCATCATCGGACTGATGGCTCTGCTGCGGAGGTCGAGCGCCTTTCGGAGCGGTGTTTCCCATTGCGATCTGTCGGTCCACGTGTTGGATGAACGCGTTTATTGAGCCAATGTGGCCAGTTCTGACCGCATCGCCGTGCACTATAGGCAAGTCGGACACTTTGACATTGGGGTTGGCCTGGTGTTGACCACTTCCCGGTTTGGCGGTTGTACTCGGGCTCACTCCAGGTTTACCAGGTTGATTCTTGGGCTGATTCTTATTGGGTTGTGATAATGTGCACTGACACACGGCAAGAAGTAGCATGGCTACTTTGATTGGGAACTGCATATCGGGTGTCACTCAAAGATCATTGATTAGCGATCAGTGAAATGGTGTCCAAAATATGGTCGACTCGTCTAATGAGTAATTCAATACCTGTTGACTCGTTTGCACTTTTAATTAGTTGTTATTATGTTTATGTATTTAATGTGAATATAGTTTACAAACAGATCTAACTAAAAGTCAATTTCATCTATCAAGAAGAGAGTAGATTATCATCTATCGGGCCGTTGAGTGTCATCGGTGTCTCTCTTGTCTTTCCTATCGGCAAACTCTTCCTTAAACATCCACATAAAGCCCTCACAACTGAACGCTTTGTCGCCGAAATGTCGGCAGCATTTGAACATCTCTTCGAGGATGTCCTGACATCGGATCATCTGATAGTTGGACGCATTCAGACAGTCCTGCAGACGACACGCAAACTTCTTGCACGGGTCGGGCCTCTTGTGAGGCGGCAACGAGTCGGACGAACCACTCATCGCTAACTTTGCGCTGACAGTCAGGCGGGCAGACACTGTCCTCCGCTTCTGATCGAGTGGTCGGGTCTGGTCGGGTCTGGTCGGGTCTGGTCGGGTCTGGTCGGGTCTGGTCGAGTCGGGTGCAGTGGTTCGGGTCTCTGAAGCCGGTATTGCGTTTGTAATCTACAACTTGTAAACAAACGTCAAGTCATGTGTTGTGCACTCAAACGACGCCCTCTTTTGCGCTCTCATTGACTCTGATTGAGAATATTCTGTTAATTGAAGGCATAGTTTGAGTGATTGAAATCGAGAATTGACTTAAAGAGTGATGAATATCGGCGCAGATAATGACCACAAACTCAAGTGAAGACTAACACGCCATCAGTGGTCAGTCGGTCAGTGGATTAACGCTCACTTCAATCCAATCGTTGAAACAATTGTAAAATTCAGTCTTATAATTGCATTGAATAACTATTACAACTATTCAATAATTGTAACTAGCTCAGATGAGCTAGTGAATTTATTAATCAACGTTTTAAATGCATAAATGAGCGATGTACATTCTTGATCATGTTTATTCTGAATTACGACACAATTTCTGTCCTCAAATCGTTACAAACTTTATATAACGATTAAAACAATTGTCGATTTAGTCTAAAAATATTTAAAGTTAGACTTGCGAGGACATGACATGCAAGCTTATTAGATTGATTTTATTACTGTATTTAAACCAATACAGCAATAAAAATATAAATTTTTCAATTGATAGTTTTCCAATCGACAAGTCGATCATCATGGTTATTTTCCACTGAAATGTTCGATATTTGTTTAATAAATACAAATAACATGTTTTTTTAGCGACCATTTGTTGGAAAGTGCATCGGCTGTGAGGACACGGCTGAGTGGCCGACCCCAGACTGACCCGACACCAACAGAACGGCACGTATGGAGTCGTTGGCAGCGATAGGTTTGCCTAAAAAATAAGTTAACATTTGTTCGCAAAGGAAAAGAAACTCTTTTTAAGAATTAGACGAAAAGATTGATTTGTGAAGAGTGAGTGAGTGTGAGGGCTAAGTCATTATGCAAAGGATGCAAATCTGGCGGACATTCCGCTCAATCTCTTCAGTGCGTAACCAGAGGAGAGGAGCAAAGTAGCTTGCACACCATCGACCGCATTGTACATTGTACCTATATTGGTCGCATTTATTTATAAACAAGGAAATGCAATGACGACTGAAATTAAGCGCAAATAATTAGTTTAGTCGATACTGTTGTGGTAGAGGGAGTGCCATCACCACCTTGGTGCTGGTGATAGAGCGGTGCTGTTGGTGGAGCGGTGGTGCGGCCGAGACTCAAAGGAATTGGGACATCGCTTATCAGAGCGCACACAACACAACAGGACAGGACAGGACAGGACAGGACAGGACAGGACAGGACAGGACAGGACAGGACAGGCATTGATCTGTTGACGGGAGGAAACGAGCGAAAGAGGAGTCGACTGTTCGACCGGTGCTCTCGTCTGGAGTCTAGACTTGTCGACCAAAATATATGGCGATCGCGATCTCGGCTCGACTTCACATCAATCACTTTCCCCTCACATTCTGACACAACAACTAATTGCAAACCAATAATATTTATCTTGCGTTTTGAGGATACGCTTCAAAATAGCAACAATTGGACTGCAATTGGAGTGCAAATCGCAAAACTACAGAAAACTCGAGAACTGCTGAGAACTGGTGAACTAAAGCTCTCAAATAAAGTATACTTAATGTCAAGAATAATAGGCGAAAGGGTTGGCTCCGACTCTGACTCTACTCCGAAGATGACTATTAAAATAAAGTGCGTTAACCAACACCTGGTCTGCACTGCACTCTTGCAAAGATGTGTTTGACTCCGTCGAAGGTTATTCAACTGTCGAACACCTCGAGTGTTGCCGAAGACAGGCCTCGATTGTGTTTGGGCTCAGCCCTGACACCTTTCAATGCACGATAACTCATTGATATTGTGTGATAGTGTGTGTGAGCTAGCTCACATGCGACATAACCGGCTTCAAAGGAGTGCCACCACTGCCAACGAGAGGCCCGAACAAAGACACATTTCCAAGAATGTATGAGTCAGTCCCCTTCGGATCGTAGCTGCAATAAATTTTTGAAATTAAATTTTACCATGACCATATTTAACAGTTTTAATATTTAACAGTTATTTATGATTTCAATCAAAGCAAAAGCTGCGACGAAATGTTAGCCAAAAGAATGTTTCAGCCAGGGATGGCCAAGGGAGCAAGATTTATTATGTAACATAATTATAATTGTAGCTAGTATAAATTTCTATATTTTGAAGCAGAGTAAGTTTCACAATAAGAGTCGAACGTTTTCTGTGTCAACTTGATCAAATGAAGGAATCGAATTAAATTGTATGCATAAGAGAATTGCAAATCACTTCTAAAGCCCTCCAAACGACATAAAAATGATTGCAAATAATAATAATTAGCAAAACAAATATCATTTGATTGAACTCTGTTTTAGGTGTTTCTCGTAAAACAAGTTTCCTTTTCTCTAATGAAGTCGTTTAACAGAATTACGGCAAAGAATAACAGCCGAGAGAGCCGTCGGACGACTCGACACCCGAGAGAATACATTATTCTATTTGTTAGACAAATAGCGAGCGATGAGTGACAGCAAACAGAAATCAATTAATTCTGTTCACTCTTAATGGTGACCAACACTACAAGTGTTCGACACTCTATCGTACAAACAATTAATTAATTACATAAATTTAATTAAACAGTGAGTTATGTGTTGTGACGGCTGTCAAAACGCCAACATATCTCATGTAAATTATGCGCAGCGCCAACAATCGCCAAGACGAGACACACCAGCA
This sequence comes from Scheloribates latipes, assembly GCA_034698225.1. Classification (NCBI taxonomy): domain Eukaryota; kingdom Metazoa; phylum Arthropoda; class Arachnida; order Sarcoptiformes; family Scheloribatidae; genus Scheloribates; species Scheloribates pallidulus. The sequence goes on along the minus strand of JAQGBE010000001.1, from coordinate 26,508 downwards.
TTGGCATCGCCATCGCCATCACTATCGCCAATTATCAATTACCAATTTATATTTTCAATTCAATTTATATTTTTCTTTGGCCGTCAATTAGGCTCTGAATTCAGTGCCAATCGATAAAGAGCTTGCGTTCAGAGCCCAGACTCGAGAGTCTTCCGCGTTCGCCAACGATTGCACTCAATTCAAGGTAGAGGTTGTCGTTAATGCCGATCGTCTGATGAAATCCAATCACGTAATCCTATGAGAGAATCTAAACTACAATTATTAGCACCTATTCAACCACCAGATTATCTCTTACTGCCACTAAATTATAATGCGCTCCAATATTACAATCCGACAATCATGTTAGGATTAGGTCTCACTGTAAACATTTAAGTTTCATCAAACAAATTATTGATTCACAGATACAGCTATTTATCTATCGGGCGTTTTGTCCATTAGGATATTGATTTTATACTAACATCATTTCAAGTTAAACCCCGGACAAATTGTTATATTAGTTGTAATATTTGAAAGATAAATTTACTCGAATTAAATCAATTGTTGTGTGAAAAACTAGCAAGATATATCGCTATTAACTGCTATTTTAGGTTCGACTCTGATTGGAGAGAAGACCGTCAACTTGTCTGAAGAGCAGAGCAGAGCCTTGGCTGCGATGCCTGAATATGCAATTTCCTTCTGCTGAGCGACGGGGAGGTCTTGGGAGCATTCAATTAGTCAATAACCAGGAGCATGATCATTGATCACCGGAGCCTCGAAACAAGTGGTCTCGTCCAACTATTAGCGCCGAGAGCGTGCACGGAGAGCGCAGTCTCGGGAAGTGCCGGTTGCGCTACTTTTGGCGAAACTCACCAATCAATAGGTGGCTTGAAATTCATCAAAAGATAGGAAGAACTGGAGAGACGACCGAAGAAAAAAGAGCGGACAATATATTTATACATTCATAGTGATAGTGGTAGTGGCCGTCGAGTGACTGTCGCTGTGAACACCGCCGATGTCATCGATGATGCCGTTCGGCAACTTCTACTACACGGTCTTCATCGCCGTGAAGAGCGAGTCCCATGTGGTCAACGATACCGTCAACGGGTATGTAATCTCATGTAATGTCAGCGCTATTTATAAGCATTCAAATCGTTCTGATCTCTAAATGGTTGGGCGACTCAAAGAATATTTAGATTCGAGGCCTCAATAGATAAGCAGAAGTGAACGCAATTTGGTTTCGATTTAAGAATGATTTCTCTCAAATCTGACGACAATTTGAATGTATTTTTAGGCAAACTATGAAAACGTATCCCAAAAAAGGAAGTGATCGCCAAAAATATGTCAAAACAAAATTGTTTAATGCTTTCCTTAATTTGATTTTCTTATAATTTATTCTGTATTTACAGTGAGTTATGCAAACTAACTATACTATAGAGTTGCCTTGATCGATTTCTTTGCTACAATAGAGTCCATTACGGGTGCGCTTTGCTAAGTGAGAGCAACATTTGAACAAGGAATAGACAATTTGCTTGCTAATAGCTCTTCAAACAGTGAACAGATAGCTGGTCAAACACAATGAGCATTGAGCAATGAGCATGGTGCATTGAGCAAGGCCAATCTGAATTGAAAAGAAAGCCAATTAAAGTGATTTCGCATTCGAAATGTTATTTTAAAAGCAGATATTGTATTGAATTTCGAGTCCAAAGTGATGTGAAGTTGTCGTTCGCTTTCATCCGTAAACTGCTTTTAACTCTTATTTTATTACTTATTTATTCTTCTGATTCTTTTGGCACAGAATGACGGCTAAGAAGAAAGTGAAGTCCATTACAAATGGCAAACAATACGTCGACAATAACCAGAAGAAGGAGAAGAAGAAGTAAAACGACTAAACAGTTCTCTCAGAGGACGATAAACACTCCAAACATCAGTACTTTATGGCCTGAGATACGCATAAAATATATTTTATTGAGAATAACGTCAAAATAAAGACAATAAAATTGATGTCACTCTTGCTTACGGTCTACTCCTCTACCACTACTCTAGTGCTCCTTTAGGCCTTACGAAATCATGAGCATGATCATATAATCATATTGCTGATTATGGCCGTATTGGTCATTATTGACCGCCACTCCATCAGCAAGCCATCAAGGGCTCTCAAAACAAAAATAACCAGGACAATGTCAGCATTAATAGCTTCCTTGACAATACTTTACTATTTGTCCGAATGACCAAGATCAGAGCAGCCAATTATTGTGTAGAACAAATACGTGTTATTAAAATATTGCACGTATTTAGGCAGATATTAATTAGTGATTGTTTATTTAATAATGAATAGAATTTTCATACAATTATTCAGTGGAAGAAAATATTCATTTTCAAAGTGAAAACTACATTAGCGAGTGAATCGACATTTGCATTACTGACATAGTTATTGATTTTTAAGCAGTTGTCAACTGAAATTGAAAAAGTTGCCTTGATATTGCCTTGATATTGCCTTGATATTGCCTTGATATTTGCCTCGATACACGCGCAACACTTGACTCAATCTAATGGACTTTAGGACCATTAGACGAGAGTATGCCTGCAACTAAATAACTCATTCATGATGAGACAATTCAATTGGCGAAAGTGAGTCGATGTGAGCCATGACGTGATGATTGCAATTGATCATGGTGATATAACGGTGATATAGAGGGGATATAGCGGTACTATCTTATCAACCAATTATAAGTAATACAACGAAATTCTATATTTGACTGCAGATAACTATCACTGAATTAATGGTTGAATGAAAGCCACCAAAAGATGAACAAATGAATAATGGCATTACCTTGCTACATTGCTTGGCTACCTGACACCATATAATTATCGCGGTCTTCTATTCAATTAGTTAACGCGAATGTATCGATTATTATAATGATATAGCCCAAATTCAATGCTGCCTCAGTTTCTCTAGATCATCAGAGATTATATTTTCAATAGCAAAGTAAATCATTTTCATTAATGCAAATTATAAATTATAATAATGAAAATGATTTAATTTAGCGAATAATCTATAATTCTAAATTAAATTTTGTCAAACACTCTCTTTTTTACAGCCATTTCAATATTTGTTTAGTAAATATGATATTAATTTAGTTTCTATCCAAAAGCGAAAGAGTGGGTCGAAGACAGAAGTTTTAAGATTGTTTTTAAAATTGAATTAAGTGCTGGAAATCTGAAACATTTTGTCCGTTTGTTGCCAAGGCTTGTCATCCAATGTATCGATCGATCGATTACACAAATGATTATCTTTTTTCTTATTGCTGTTTAAAAATCTATTAACCAATAGTAGAAAAGTTATCAAACAGTAATGGCTTTGCGATGAGTGAACACATATTACATGAAGATATTAGATTTGATTTTTATTCGATTTTGATTACAGAAGCATTCAATTTGGCTCTCCTCTCAACTACCTAGTTACTCTTCTCTGAATTTCATTTCCTCGCTCACATCTCGCATCGCGACCGATGTGTGCGATGACAGACCTTGAAAGAGAGAGAGCAAACATTGGACAATCAATAGAATTACCTTTGCACATTACACAGCACACACTACACAAGCCATAGGATTCATCCGCAAAAATCGATGCTTTTGTTTAGGAAGTTCTCCTAAACTGATGCGACGGACGGCGCCAACAAATTCCATCTCTAGTTTGGCACAAGTTTTTGCAAACCTCTGTACCCAACGACTCATTCATCTAATGTTTTTAGTTATTAGTCTATCAATAAAACACATGTTGAAATGTTCTGGATAGTTTAATTGGTTTTTTAGTTACATTTTGGCATCTGATAAAACACTTGTTATTTTAATCCAATATAAACTTGATAAATGGTGTGTCGGGTCGTGAGAAAGTTGATTATCTTGTCGTTTGGCGATGTGTTGCCAATTGATCACTGCCTGACAAACCTGATGGACACCATCTGAAGACTGTGGCCATCGGTATGATTAGAAATCGGACCCATTTATACCATTTATAGTCTATTCGAGAGTAATTAATTGGGTTTCAAAATCAAGTCCTGTTTGACGTAAAGAAGAGCTTCGATTCTGTGCCATAATAACTGAGAGTTAGTCTCAGTTAGCAAGCAATCTATGGATTGGATGAAATCGATAGAAGAGCTTATCCTTGAACTTCATTAGAGTCGCCAACACTGAGTTACTTCCTATCAATAGCAGTGATGGACCAATAAAATTAATTTAGCCTTTTATTAAATTCTTATTCCAAGTGTTTGGCAGTGAATGCCATTCCAAGGCTAAACTAATACGAACCGAAAGCCATACGTTAAGCCGTTTTCACTTCAGTTTTACATCTCTTCCGCAATCGAGAGAATAAATATGTGTTTGCATGTGATTTGCGGACCGAATGCGAGACTCGTTTGACATTTGTCTCAAACACTTATAAATTTCTACAACAATAAGCCATTAAAGCGTTTCGAACGCAATCTATTTCAAGAGAGCCATTAACTATTCGCAGCTCTCAAATCCAATTCAGCCAATTTATATCTAGCTATTTGTGTTCCATACAGGAGTTATAGTCACAAATTATTTTCATGTTTATTGTTCTAAAAGTGAATACCTTATTGAAGATTCATGACTGGGAAGTGATTCTAAAACGACGTTGCTCAATATGCACAACCGATCGATCGCCGCAATATCATCTAGACAGGTTCATCAATCGAGATTCCAGATTTTGAAATCCACATGAAATGCCAGCTCATTTGCCAAGAACAATCGCGACCAGCCTTATTAGCATGCTCTAAACTAGCAATATTCTGCCAGAATAACAATTGAGTCACCATCTGGTAGTGGAGATACACTTCGTTCCAACAATTATCACGACCAAGCTCTGCCAATTTAATTAGGTTCAAGTAATGAATCTACTTTTACCTTGATGAAAATGTCATTTGATCGCACCATGCTTATTTTGATTAATTATAATTTAATTGGTGGCAATCAAGTTATAGAAAAGTTGATGAATCAGCATAATGTGTTAAAAATAGCTGCATTATCAATGTTGAAGATGAATGTGTGAATGAGCAAGTCACATCAAGTGATCGCGGCCAATCTGGCACATCGGACCGATTGCGCGACGCAAATGAGCCATCAATAAAAACAAAATACTACACAAAACTCAATCTTTCCGTTACATAATTGATACTATTTTTACCACTACTTTATAGCTCTTCGTTCTGTTCGCCAAAAAGTGTTCTTCTTTTTTCTCCTATACTATAGTTTGACTCAACAGAAGTTACTCGATTAAAATGAATTGCATTATATTGGCTTGCTCCAATCACGATTCTTTTTACAATCAGCCCTGAGTAATATGTTTAACCAATGAAGGAAACCATTGGAGGTAAATTCTAAGATTGAATATCAGTGATTATCAATGATGCAGTGGTGGCCAAAGGGAATCATCTGGCTCAGTTTGTCCCTTAAAACCTTTCTAGCCATTTCCCCCGCATCTACCCCTCACCTGAGAACGTTTATTCTTGAATTTGGTGATGTAAGCGCAATCAAAACTGAATCTAAACTGGATTTAAACACATTATGATTAATCAACTTGGTAATTTAACTACCCTGAAACACGAGAAGATACCATAAATTAATGTTGACATATTCTCTCCCATGATCACAGATTTTTGAGCCCCTCCTCTAGCGGGTGGAACTTGGCAATCATTACTAATGGAAGATCAGAATATTTGATATAATCATTGCACCTAGATATAATACTAATCATTTAAATACTATTTACAATGATTAGTATTTATTAAATACTAATTAAACAAGGTGACTAAATAGTCATTATTACTTTTGAAATGTATAAAAAGTGAATCTCGACTCCGTGTTCGGCCTATAAAAAACATGATTAACTTTCTCGACTCGATTAACTCGAGCTCATTCGGATGATATTTGATTATACTATAGTTATCTTGGAAATATTATGACTTGTCAATTGATTTTCGGCACATAGTATTGGAAAATCAATTTTTTATTACTTATTCATTAAGAAAATAACTTTTTCAAGTACATGTATTACGAAACTAGCAAGTATATAAATAATAAGAAGTAATTTAACTCTATTCCTGTATATCCCGGTGCGTCAACATTACTTAATGAACGTGCAAGATAGTTGGACTATAGCGTAGGAATTTACCTCGATGTCGATAATGTAATTGGACATTATATTATAGATAAATATCGTCTATTTAGCTAGATAATTGGATAAATATTGAATGATAACAAAATAAATAAGTGATGACAATATGATCGAGCCAAATATATAAACTAGGAAGAACTATTGGCAACAATTTGTCATTTTCAAGGTCTGTAAGAACATTGAAAAGCGATTGCAAAACCCCTACATTCAGTGTATTGGAAGCGATGATCAAAAAGAGCGAAAAAGTTGCGACAGTTTTGCCGGCAATGGCTTTCATTAGCGCTCGACTTCTTATCACTCGATTGAGTCACCGAATCACTGCCGACACACAAAACGAGATGACTTACAAGTGGTTGGCGAGTGTGGCACCGATTCGGACCGAGGAGGTTGAGGAGGACTGGCAGGACAGGGAGGCAACAGTTGCCAAGAGTGCCGACAGTGCCAGCGCTACAACACTCAGCCCTTACAGCATATGTTTGCTCTCCGACTGCTCGCGGCTTACGATCGATAAAAAGGTTGTGTAATGCAAAAGAATATAACAGAATATTCTGCTATATATTCTGTGCAGCTGTTGGTGTGAACCAGGAAATGATAGGTTCGCTCGCACTTCAAGGTCACAATGGATCACCATCACTATATTTAGCTTGCTCAAGAGTTTGCCTGCTCAGCACCAGAGCACCCATTGGCGATCGCTTTGCCCACAACATGACAAACCGTTCCTTACTTTTCCTCTGATGTATAATACTTTTAGTTTTATTCGTGCGCTTCTACTCGATTTCGTAATTGGAGAGACCAAACAATGAACAAGATAATGCCGATGGAGAGCTGAGAGCTCGTCATATTTGAATAGAACTGATTTTGCTTGACAAATTTTAAGAGTGTCATTCAGGCAAACAATGACTGAACAATACTTCACTCGCTTTTCACTCATTTCCTAGAATTTCGAAATTATTTGTTAAAATAGTTAAAACATCACATAATTCAATGTCACCTCGCGATCAATACCTCGGTTAGACCTCGACATTTTATTAGACTTACTTCCACGACAACATACTTATTATGATAAAATACAAATTACCTGAATAAAAATATTAGAACAATTATGAATTAAGTTTCTTTTAAGTTATAACAATAATTATTAGATTATTATTGAAATTGCGGAAGAATAGCGAGACAAATGTGCCAGACTCAATGTCATTGGCGGCACTATGACATTCTCTTTTGCCTGTTGATAATTAGTTCGTCGCTATTCAATTAATAAAGTGCATTAGCAAGCTAATGTGAGCTAATAGCTAATAGCTTGCACTATTGCCACATCGATCTCTCCCCTAATTTATTAAATCAGATTCTTTTTGATTAATTATTCAAATTGTTCTCCACTTTAAGCCTCTTATCGACACAACTGTTACAAAAAATGAATTTCATTTAAGCGATGTTTCGGAAGTGAAGCCAAGATTTGTGACATTCGATGGAGAAAAACCAAACTAATAATCCTGGTATATGTCGTTGGCATATATCCAACCATATTATATCATTTGCAGCCAGCGGGCCAATGTATGCAAGGTGCCAATCAAGCAGCGAGCCTGGCACAAACTGGACAAACTAGCCCAGATAATCCGCTTAAAGCCTTTGCCGTTCGGAAAACATTTGAATTTTTCAACAAATGTCAAATATTTTTGGTCTAATTGTCTGGCATTATGACAACAAACTTGCTAAATCTGTGCTCATGGTTAATCTGTCAAACGCATGATCAAACTTATCGCCAGTTAATAGAGAAGGGATTTGTGATCCAGATTGCGATCGCCACTCAATATCGCTCTGATTATACATAACTTATTATTAATCAGATATTTGGTCCCAAATAATAATCATTACATTATTTATATTAAATAAATATCATTTCATTTCACTTCCAATGCGATCCTATAGTAAACACATAATCACTCAAATTCTTCACTTCAAATCACTCCTATAATTAAGGTTAATGTTGGAAAGTAAGTAAAATATCATTCTATCAAGCTCAATAATTTGATTCTTGCTAGAATATTCATCGATTTTCTCTTCAATTTTCATTAATGAAGTTATTTTCGTTTGAAATCAGTCTTAAGATTGAAATAATATACGGATTCTTATAATTAGAATATAATAATCACATTCTGCAAACCGATAGCGAACTCATGGCCATTGCCTAGATATAGGAGTGCTTCATTAGACCTGGAGCATCGCGCATATAAGGCTTCTATGGGAACTAGGAAGTATAATTGCAACATTTCTGGGTATAGGCGATGGAATTGTTTACCCAAGCCATTGTGGCCTATGTAAATGTTATCATGTTCATTGTTCTCTGAGCAAATTCAATATAACCTGGTATTTATAGAAGAGTTGGTGAGAGTATGTGTAAGGACATTGAAACATTGTCTTTACACAATGGTCGGCAAAGGTAGGCAAACAACGCAAACAATTTCGAATCACATTCTGATTTCAATTAGATTGTGTACACAAGTCCCAAGTTGCTCTAGATCATCGAGGCTAGATCATTTTCATTTGAAACTTTCTTAAAAATTCAATAAGACCGACAAGATGGTACAAGTGTTCTATTTGTTCGCCAACTTTCGATTGCTAGATATTTTGTGATTAAAATTGCTATTGGCAAACATACAGCTCAGAATCGATACTATTCGAGCTAGATACTGCATCAGCATTAAATTGAATTCATTTCGCCAGGCTTATGGTGGCGGTGTTGGTGGTGCTAGCTCACTTTTTGTTGTTGCATTCAACTGAATTTTAATTAGTGTGTGTTGTGTTGTGTTATAGTGATAACACTCTTCGCTCACGACTCGACACACTCTTTCACAATCAGAACGCTGTGTCGGACACCAAGTCTTCACTTTTTGAAAAACGAAAAATGTTTTATTCGAAAATCAATAACAATATTTGGAGTATTCCAATAAAACTAGGTACTTTATTGTTGTAAAATCTCGCGTTATACAGGAAATGAATTAGAGAAAGTGAACAAGATATTAACGCCACTGGTATTGCGTGCGACAAAACCGATCAAACAATAATAGTAATAATAATAACGAACAATAATTTTCAGTATAATATCTAACAATTCAGTAGTGAATTAGCTTAACATTAGTCTCAGCCATACGTTTGGCAAATATAGCCAACGCCAAGACAATTGTCTTCGGGCTCAGGAGTGGTAAACAGTGGGACAGACGATGTGGCCATCCGTCACACGTGTTTAGACAAAACATAATGACTGCGATTATAATACTAAGTAACCAAAAAGAATTATTAACATTAATTGCAATGACATTATGTCAACGTTATATATTTGAGTAGTGAGCTAGCACATTCTTCTCTGCCAGAGCCTATATATACACATGATATTACATAAACATAGTTCGGTCTATGTTCTAACCTAAAGCTAATTAATTGATTGATTAAATGTATTCTTTGATTAATCTATGATAAATAGTTAATAATTTGTTTTGAATTATAGAAAAGCGTTTTTATTAATTAGTAATATATGAGCCGATAATAAAAGAGATATTCTTCTCATTATTTCAATTATTTATAGTCTAATATTAATAAGACTTTTGATGAGAAATGCAAATAATTTTTTTGTGTGTTGTGTTCAACACTTCTGGTATTCATAACATTGGCTTCATTAGAGTCGAGTCGAGTCCAAGATCATTTAGCGGCCTTTTGAGACCATCTAATAGCATAACTAAACCGTCCAAAACTAGTGACCCATTACAAGACTTGACATGCATTTGGCATCTTATAAAACTAACTTATGTCTAGGTTTCGGATCACATTCCAGTGTTTTATAACAATACAATATTACTGTTAGTATAGAGACCGTTGGTTGAACAGCTAGTGACTAGCCTGGTCTTCATTGGTTAATATAAAGATTCAAATTGATATAGCGCCTTGGCCAATAGTGTCCATGGCAGTCTTTGCATTGTATTCGTTCACCACTATGACTGTTGACATTTGCTTGGTTTGATGCCTGGGTTGCACTTCACTCGTCGTTGCAAACAGTATTTCAATTAAAACAGTTTCAAATCTACTCTCTATTTGTGTCAATTCAATTGTGTCAAATGAATCATGCTCATATCGATGGCAAACTAACTAAACTAATTAAATTCTACGAAAATTCGTCAATCAAATCAACAAAATTAAGATTACTTGTGATGTAATAGCGTTTTGAGTATTCCTCAGAAGTCATACGATGGGTATAAAGAGCGGTCACTCACTCGGGCGGAGAGACAGACCTATTGGGAGAGAGGGCTGTCGTCCGCTTGAATGCCGAGTTGCGTCTGCCCGAGACCAGAGCTATCGGCTCGTTAGGACTCCTGAGTCCGCTGGGCGGTGACCAGTCGGGCGCGCGATATGATCCGGTCATAATGTGATGCTGGGGTAGTGTCGACCGGTGGTGGTAGCTGTAGCCGTGCGAGCCCTCCAGTCGGGGCGTCCACATTCGGCCCATGTGGTGGTGGTGGTGGCCCATGGCGGCCATCTCGGCCCGATTCAGCTCCAGCTGCAGGTAAGAGGTGAGCTGGTGCGGGGTCACCGGCGCGTCGATCTGTGTCCTCAGCGACGCCGACAGATGACTGTCCGCCGCCATGTCGTTGCTCGAGTGGTTGCTTACCGGCGGAGTTGGGCTCGAGTGGCTCAGCACTGGCGCTATGCGATAAAATTTTGGCTGTTAGCTAGTAAACTATCAAGATCTATATCATCGAATGATTTAATAGAGAAGTCGACTCCAAATTCAACAAATTAACTGAATTTTTAATATCAATTGAATTGCATTAACTCTTATGTAGGCCTCGGAGAGCGACGACGAAACTGTTGCTCAATATTATTTTAAAATCGATCGTCACTCGTCATTCTTAGACCTGGAACCAATTGATACCTGGCCAATTGACTTTGATGTGGCATTGTTGGCCGATTGTCTATGCGAGAAAGTGTCTAGCTCAATTTGGCTAATTACTAATTAGTAATTAGTCAACTGATGTGACAAAACTGGAGTGAGTGATGAAATAGGGTTTAGGAATGAAGTCGAGACATGAGATGAAGGCTTAGTCTCGAAGTCTGGTCTGGATTTATGTTGAGATCAACGAATCGGTCGTATCGTTAAATTTTAATGAAATGCTTGTACTCTACAGACTCTATGGACTCGAATCGAAAGTAAACTTTTAAAATCTCTAAACGAAAATCTCTTGAGAAGTATCTTTACTTTACCTACAGTTATACCTTAATAGTTGCAATCAATTGATTCTAAAGTCATTTCCGTATTTAGCTTTTTCAGTAGAAATCTTAGCTAGCTCAACTTCTTTTAAGTCATTTATGAGACTTTTAAGTCATTGATTGTAGGGGTAGAGTAACTGATCTCGGCTCAAATTTGGATCACAAAGTTGGCTAGCTACACTGTCTGCCCAGAGCAACTACACAATCAACCTAGTGTATTTGGAAATTTCTAGATAACATAACTAATTATTAATGCATTTTCCTAACAAGATCGAATTTTCACTGAAATTTTAATTACCTAGTTAAATATTTAAATTAATCAATGTATAGGTTGAATCAATTCCAGAATAAAATACTTAAAGTATTATAAGTCACAAAAGAATTTTGTTTTTAGTGATTGGAATCAAATGCTATCAGTTTAGGAGAGTTGAACAGGAAATGGCTTCAAATGGTGCATACCTTGAATGAACGAGAGAAGAATGGATCTGAGATCCCGTTTATCACTGAGCAGAGCGAGAATAGCTGTCTTTCGGCCAATCACTTCGCCGCGATTGAAGCCCAGGTGATCCAACTTTTCAAACAGAAACTGTTCCAAATGGTGGAACAGTTGTGGCTCATCGGCCTCGTTGTCGGACATGTGTTCGGGGCTGAGTCGGGACCTTCTGTCGGCGACCAGCGAACTGCTCGAATTGACTACAAGACTGTCGGGCGAGCGTTTGGTCGGCATTCGGTTGTTTGTGACCGGAGTGGACGACGAAGAGCCTATCGGCGCATAAATCAATGTTTGATCAGTGAATTTGCCGACAATCGTGCCCTCAGCACAAGTTCAGTCTAGACAAAGATTGCACACACTTTTAAGCCAGAACATCCCAGTGGAGATTTAAATGTTAATAAGTATATAAGTATAAATAAATTTCAGATTTATCATGCTAACTGTATTCTGGTTCAATCGATTTTGACTATCATTTAAATGTTAAATAATTCCATTGAATTTGAGAATCAGAATCAGAAGAATCGAAACTATATTATCCTCTTTAGTCGTCAGCAGTGATATCCAGAACTAATGTCTGGCAATTTATCAAGGTTAATAAATTGTTATTGACAATGCTCGAGTAATAAGCAAGCAAAAGCGATTTTAAGAGATTTATAGCCAGCTATTATATAGCGAGGCTATTCACTCAGAAATATCATTTGTAATTGACCTAGATCGTTCTGTGGAGAGTGCCAAGCAAGCAAAAATTGTATCTAGACTAATTCAAATTGATCTTGGTATCGCATTGATTTTATTGAGACACAACAGAGAGCCTCGGTACAGCGGACAGCCTGGCATTGAGTCGCAATGCTAGATCATTTATTAATGACAAATAGTGTCTAGCATTTTGTTTGCCTATTATTCATTGGAATAGAAAAATATAAAAAATGTATTTATATTTTGCTCCAAATTATACTAATAATAAATTTGTGGCGACATTTGAAACCATTGATTGATGAAGAGATGCATTAAAGCATTGGAAGAGACGGTCAGAGACTGAGACAGACATTGATTGCCAGACACGACTACAAGTGTTTGAGTGTTGGGACGACTGACGACTGACGCATAACCAAAAACTATACGAATGTATGGATTCGTCCAAAGAATAGTCGATAGGAATTGGAATAGGAATAGCAGTCGACGGCGACGACAGTGACTCTGACTCTGACTGTCGTCGCTGTCATCGATATAATTGCGTTCCGTTATTAACAGTGTTTCAAATGCAGTCATATTTTATTGATTGATAATTAGGTAAATGTAAGGAAATTATGCGCAAACTTATTGTATGTCTCTATCGGAACGGTAGGTCTGGCTGTCTGTCCGTCTGTCTGTACGGCGGGTCCGACTAATTGAACCTTGATCGTCTCCATATTCATTATGGACAGTCACATATTAATACCAGGAAGTAATACAATAATACACTTTTTATTACATTAGCATTTGTGTTAAATGTAGCTAGCTAGAATCTATTAGATAATAAGCTAGAATTTGCTGAGATAGAGTCTAGACAGTTGAATATTTGAGCTAGATTAATCGATATATCACTGTCTTATCAGCGCTGACATTCAACTTTAGACAATGTAATACACATATTGTGGACATAATTTAATATCATTGTTATTGAAATATAACTCATTTCACTTTCACAATTGCTCCTGGCAACTATTATCACTACACAAATAGTCGTGTGTTCAACAGGGTCCGCTTCGAGCCAGCCAATTCTGTTAGCATGCTTTACATACAGATAGACGCCTATTCTCTAATGTAGTTCCTGACAAAAATCATAAAACAATGAGCATGCAATTATGTGTAATGAGGAGAAAACACCCACACTTTTGGTCAAGTCATCTGGATTATTGTGTGCTAGACTATTTGGCAACAAGACTGTCAATTCCAAGACGAGTAATGTTCAGGTTTGTGATCAATAATGCCTAATATTGATTGGTTATTGATTGCTCTGACTTATTGGCTATCTATTGAAATATCTAAAAATAAAATGACCATGTCAAGATAATCTAGACATGAGGCCATCAAACAATGGCGACTACTGTGCGCTGTCTGTCAACTGGCAATTCTCTTAATTGGCTAATCGATTAATGATTCAGATTCTCACAGGAATGAAGATATTGAGTGAAAAATCGTTAATAAAACTAAAAACATAAAAAATCAAAAGATATTATTCGAAATATAAACCGAGAGAACAGAAACAGAAGAAAAAAACTGTTCAATGATTACTAGCTTTAAGTTTGGATACTATTATCGAAAAACATTTAAACTTGAACTTCAAAATCAATTTAATTGATAAATGAATCGCATGTTTGCCGATAATTAATCCAATGAAAGCCAAGCTCTGCACCGCTCACTTGACTCACTTCCCACTGATAGCATGATTATTGTAGAAATAAACTTTCACTTTAATAATCATTTCAATAGATTTTATCTGTATTTATCTATACGTGTGTATTATAAATGTTGAGATTGGCTTGCTAAATATTGCCATCAAACTAGTGACATTGATTAGTCGGCTGTTAACTGTGGTTAGAGCTACAAATGGGTATTATCTTGATTAAAATATGCGACAAATAGTGAGCAATCGTATCATACAAATGGACAAATGCGAGTCACAAATGATTTATTAAGTCATGTTATCGCCATAAGTTATAAGCCACCAAGTTTAAGTAATTGCCAACAAACTTGATTAAACTAATGGCGCGCTCCTCTAATGTGTCTAGCATTATTTTAAGAGGAGAACTAGCAACAAGTTATAACACGAACAAGTTTCATCTATTTCCTGGTCATTTGACACTTATCTACCAAACACAATATGTTAGACAAAAACAAAGAATCGCTTACCAGAGGTGTCATTATAGACAATCACTTGCGGTGACGACTGCGGCGAAGCTCTGGTCGAGTCATCCATATTCTGCTCGGAGCCCACGTCTATGGTAGGACTGGTGATCCCCAGCTCTTCTTCCTGTTGCTGTTGTCTCCTGAGAGCCACCTGTGCGGCCATTATTCGCTTCCGCTCGTCCGTCAGTTTGCATTTCTCGCACGTGCAGTCCTTTTTCGGACAGAACCGCTTGTGGTCTGCCAGTGGCAAACGAACAAATGCACAGGGTCACTCTTAATTCATAATTTGTGCTGTGCTTTGTTGTGCAGCTCACATTCAATCAAAGGCTAGCGGAGACTGACCTTTAAAAATTCTATCTATATGTAAAATTCTGTAGACTGAGTTTTTTCTCGAATGAAATGATCTGGTAATAGCAAGGTCGCTAGCAAGCTCAATCCTGTGTGCACATGAATTGTGCACTCAAACACATGAATGTTAGCAGTGTTATCGAGGTATAACTATAAAGTTGATTTAGTTATCAGTTTGAGTACAAACTGCGACTGCATTGGTAATTAAGCTAATAATCTGCGAATGTTATCAATATTTGAGCTAATATTTCAAGTTATAAATGGTTTCGAAACTAATGTAACTATTTCTCGAATACCCTTTGGATCGTCATATGATTGGTAACAGTGTTTGCAGCGATGGAACCCAACGGCTTGATAACAGTTAGCTAACAGTTGCCTTGATAGTTTTAGATTTCGCTTAGCCTAAGTTAAACAAAGATAGTTGTGTGTATGAAATCATTAGAAGTTAGCATGCAAAAGAAATCTAACTTATTGCTTATAGCGTGTGTTACAAAATATATCGTGGAGGACAATAAAATAAACAAGAGCATATTGAAAAGAAGCTAGGAGAATAGGTACTCACTCTTGACGGGCACATGAGTGCCATGATTGCGGCATTTCGAGCACTTGGGGTTTCGGGTGCCGCCGACCGTCGACTGCACGAGTCGGGAGCCCACGTCCAGCGACTGCTCCCTATGGCTGCCGTTGACCGCCATTATCTGGCTTGGGATGAGCTGACGAGTGGAGGCCATCGATATGTGGATGAGTTCGGGTGTGATGTGTGCTCGGGTCTGCTCTCAGCTCAGAGAGGACTCGGACCGGAGGTGGACTGCCGTTTGGCCGGCATTGTAAGTGATCACCGAGTGATGTGACACGAGTTGTGACACTCTATAAGCTGGTGTAGCTGGTAGAGCCTAGCTTGGTGAAATGAGCTAAGCTAGGTGGTGGCGGAGAGGTGGACTGCTTGCTAGTTGATAGCTGCGGACGGAAGCACTGCTGATGAGAAAAGAGCAGAGAATCTGATCGATAGACTGGTGTCTGGAATCTCAGACAGCGATTGGCTGAGCGCTGTTCGTGTGCTACTAATGTTTAAAGTTACACGAAAATAGAAGAGCGGAGAGGACTGGGTTAGACTCAGCACATACTTGGCGTATGTGTGCTAATATCGACCCTCTATTGGCTAAATTGCATACAAATCACTCGAAACACTAGTGACTAGTCTAGACTCTAATGGCATTACAGAGTCTGAGGAGTTCGGTCTGAAGTCTAATAATCTGATAAATGATAAGGTGAAAGCACATGCAAGTGGCAACGGTGACAGTCACTGTGCTGCCACACCAGCACACACACCAGCACAGCACAGCCAGACAGCCTGCACAGCCTAACGGGGGAGGGACCAGCACAAGCACAAGCATGCACAATTCCAATGTGCCCATGTCTACCACTCTCTCCTCTACCAGTGTCTCTACCAGTGTCTCAATGTCTCGCTGTCTCACTACTGTCTCACTAGAACTAGAACTACAGACTCAACACAATTGCAGAAACGACTGCACAGACACAAGCATTCAGACACCGCAGACATCGCAGGCCAGACATCACAATCACTGCTCTCTGTCAAGACCTCACCCATCATCAGACATCGACACTCTCACTCTCACCTAGTTCATTGGCAGAGCTAGTCAGTCAGTGCCGATCAGTGAAACAATGTTCCAATTGTTCTAGATCAGTTTAAATTGAGTTTGCAATTGTTGGAATTATCTAGGATGGCCAATAAACAGTGTGCTTTTGTGCAAATGTGCATGGCGAATCGGATAGAATGTCATGAGAACTTTGGAGCAAAAGTTTATGAGCATGTTATATCCATAAATAGCAATGACCACGCTTAATTATATAGCAGTGCATTCCATGAGGGCTGAGACGGCACACAACTGTGCGAAGACAACAACCTATTGGAGTGCAGTTATGTCCGAATCGCACGAATTCGATGATCGCGAACACTGTTTGGCCTCAAAGAGTGTTTATGTCTAGAATTCATAGAAGCCTTGAATTGGATAACTAATGCCATAAAACATATTTATTGGCAAAAAGGCGGCCAATTGTCTGAAGTGAGAGCCGAAGTGTTATTTTGTGTTTTGATAAGCCATGGAAAGGGGTTTCGGGTGAGAGTCGAGTGAACACAAAAGTATTACATTTGGACTCAACTCAAGTCAACCATTGGATCGCCTCTTCTCTCGTCTCTAAACATTAACTTTTATGGCATTTTTAAATATCATATAATATCCAGTGTTGGAGTCATAGACCTCACAGACCTCGAGCACTGCTATTCCAATGTGTCTATAAATGCGAGCCTTCGCTACATTTAGATATTTAGTTTACCGAAAGACAACAACAAAAGCACGCTCTTGGTCTAGTTTGGCTAATTGTACAAGAATTTTGCCTAATTGTTACCAACATTAGGCAATCTTGCTAATGACGACAAGATAATTAGACACCAAGGTAAAGAGTCTTTACCGGAGACACATTGTATTAGCTTGTTTGCATCTAAATTATACGTCAAACAGAAATCAATTCCGAATATTTAATCAAGCTCAAGCCCTGGGATGAGTAAAGGTGTTTCAAGAATTTTGCACATGCTAATTTATTAAGATATAAAAATCAATAGGAATCAATTGATAGAATTGCCATAAAAAGTAATTATCTATCTAGATCGTTCAAAACAATCGAAACATTGATTTTAGTGGTGTCAACTCGGAGAGAAATGTGAGCAAACATTGATAAATAACAAAATAACAAAAGAGCAAGATAGCAAGATCATTTTGATCATTTTGATCGATCAGTTGGTTGAATGAACCCATACTTTATGAATCGGTTGGCAAAACACGTGACTCTAAGGCCTCAATGTTTTGATTGTGAAGTCTGTAAACAAATTGCAATTAAAATGATTTTTAGACACAATTTAAGAATAATTTCTAAACTATTAATTAATTTCAATGTTAATTCATTGAAGACTAGACATAAAAGTCATTTGAGTTCATATAAATTGAAACAATTTATAAATGATTACAATTTGAAAGTATCGCCGAATCTATTGAGAACTTACGAATCAGTTGAACAAGACTTTCAAGAACTGAATGCCATTGAAGACAAGGAACTGTTGGATATGGCGGCCGATGAATCGCAAGAGATGTCCAAACAATTATCACAATTGGTGGACACTATTGTCGAGCAAAGTCTGACCGATGACAGCGATAGTGTCCACGAGTGTTGTCTTGACCTGAACTGCGGTGTCGGCGGACAGGAAGCGATGCTCTTCACCAAAGAGATGTTCGACGTCTACGTCGGTCTTTGCCATCACCAGCGATGGGACCACACAGTGATGGCCAACGATTGCGACACAGATCAGGGCGGCTCAAGACACTCGTCGCTCCTTATCTCCGGAACCGATTGTTATCGTCTGCTGAGACACGAAGCGGGCGTCCATCGCGTCCAGAGGGTAAGCCATCGATGACTGACCTGTCTCTCATTGATAATTGTATTGTTTGTCGGACAGTTCCCCAAAACAGACAAACATCGCGTCCACACATCGACCACAACCGTGGCTGTCATACCGGTCAGACATAACGTGATTGAGATCAAAGACAGTGATCTGGTCTTCCAGATGAAGACCTCTCAGGGGGCGGGCGGTCAACACGTGAACAAGACTTTGAGCTGTGTTCGGGTCACTCATGTCCCGACCGGAGTGGTCACCGAATGCCAGGAAACCCGAAGTCAGATTCAAAACAAGACAATCGCTTTGACTAAACTCAAGGCTATTATCAATCAAATGGAATACGAGAGGCGGAGGAAGGAAGAGGTGTCGACGAAGAAGGCACAGGTGGGCATCGCTGCCCGCAGCGACAAAATCAGAACTTACAACTTCCCGCAGAACAGAATCACCGATCACAGGATCAATGAATCTATTCATGACATCGAGGTCTTCATGAAAGGCGGTTCCGACAAACTCTTGTATCTCATCGACAAATTGGAAAACCAGAGAAGAAATTTCATTTTGGATAGAATTAGGAATGATTTGAAGCAATATTCTGATGTAAAAGTTGAGAATTAGTAATCTAAATGTTAATTGTTTTTAATTATATTGATTTTAATGAAGTAATTGATTCTAAATTATAAGCCATAGTATTTGTTAAACATTTTGTACGCGATTTGAAACCCATTTTCCACCAAATTCTCCAATTTATTGAACTTATCTTTAAGCGCTTGTCCGTCCCTTTCGATCAAAATGTTGGCCATTCTTTGTCCAATCATCATAACCGCTGCCATCGGACCGCCCGATGTATGCGCCGGCATTACCGAAGCGTCGGCCACTCGAAGACCATCGATTCCGTGGACGCGCAGTTGTGAGTCGACCACTGAATCCTCGCCCGAAAGGTCACCCATACGACAGGTGCCGATCGGTGACTGTCCGCCAAGAGTTAGATATCTAGCAAAGCATTCGTAGAATTCATTGCTCTTCGGTTTGTGTTTTAGACATTCTTTTGGTTCGCCGAAAGATTCGGCTCTCAAGAACATCAAAGGCTTGGATTCAATTAATTTGTCGACCAATTTCAAGCCCTCTCGAAGGGTCACCAAGTCTTCTTTGTCCGAGTAATATAACGGATCTATTTTCGGAGATCTGTTCTCATCAGACGACAAGAGAACAATTCCTCGACTCTTCGGATGCAAAAGTCTGACCTCCACTGCAATCGTGTCTTTGTTTTGTGCAATGTTTTCATACTTTTGCCACAAATTATAGTTAATTCCAAGCAATTTCTTAAACGAATTGTCAGTCGCGATACTGAATGGCTTGACTATGATCTGGATATTGGGAACAGAGTCACTCTGCTTGTTGGTATTGACGAATCCGACCACATCAGTCTGACTGGATGACAGTATTCCATCAGAATAGAGCAGGTATCTCATCAAGTTCATCAAGTTAAATTCTTTGAAAGCATTAGAAACAATATTCTTCTTAATAGTGAATGATAATTGAGTGCCGAACTGGTCCTGAAGATTACGTCCGACCGGCAAGTCTTTGATGACCGGAATCTTCAGCGATTCCAAGTGACTCTTCGGTCCGATTCCCGACTTCATCAGAATCTTTGCCGAATTGACGGTACCGGCGCTCAGAATGATCTCATCGGCTTTAATGGTATACACAGAACCGAATCGATTGAATCGGACGGAAGTGGCGGTCATATTGTCAAAGATTATCTTATCGACCACCGCATAATTGACCACCGTTAATTTCTCAGTTTTGAGAACCGGTTTCAGAAACTGTTCAGCCGTCGAATATCTTCGTCCTTTAGGCAAATGATTAATTGATATCAAAATTGAAATCATTATCGATTCAAACCTTCTATTACTGATAGCAATGGAGGACTGAATCCGATCTCCGATTTAGTATTGAATTTGAAGAAAGTATAGTTCAACTGACGAGCGGTCTGTTTGAATGCCTTCACAACTTGTTTGTTAAAACCTGATCCGATGCTAAGATTCTCTTCGATTCTTTGTTCAACCTCTTCGTCGATGTCTTCTTTAGTCATTCCTTTCTTATGAGTGTCCTTTTCAAACAATGGGAACTCCCATTTGACATCATTCCAGGTCCAGCCCTTCACCCCAAGTTGTTCCCAGTGAACAAAGTCATTGGGATTGCCGTTAGTATAGATCATATCCCCGATGGCTGACGATCCGCCCACCACTTTACCACTTGGCCACCGACTCCGCCGGCCGTCCAGACCCAGACATGCATTGTCTTGCGGTTCGGTCTGGAATTGCCAATCCAGCGAAGTCTGTCGCAGCAGATGACCCAAAGCGGGTGTTTCGGTGATCAGGTTGTGGTTACCTCCGGCCTCGAGTAACAGCACTTTGTAATTGGTTTGTGTGACCAACTGATTGGCGATGAGAGCGCCGGCAGTTCCCGCGCCCACTATTATTATATCGTACTCGAGGTTCCAATTCTGAAGCCGAACCGACTTCTGGTCGACATTTGTTACCCACAAGTCTATCACAATGGGTATGATTGTCGATATGAATATTGAAAAGTGAAGTAATCCCTTGTTTACAGAACTGATGACTGCTAATAGTCTCGTGTTCATAATGTCACCTTGCTATATTACACGACTTATCTGGAAATTATGCTTTGGCAACTTATAAAGTGATGTTTTCAAATTATTTTCAAGTCAATTAACAGTAACACGTTGTTTATACTGATAATTATGCGCAAAAGATTACTGAGTATAACATCTGGGTTAAATTGAATTAATTGAAATTAGTCTGTAATTGTAATTCTAATTACAACTATAAGTTGGATGCAATGTAAAAGTTTGTCACAACTGATGTGAGTCTGAGTCGCGAGATGTCAGCCAAAGCGCCACTGTTTGTGGTGACCGTAGCGACGAGTGTTGGGCACGTAATTGAAACGATAGGATCGCAGTCTTCACAGACGACAACAAACTGTTTGTTTGACTTCAAATTGCAATTGACTTCAAATTGCATTCAATTTCAAATCTAATCTGATTTATGAGCCAATTAGTCAGTGATTGAGCCGAAGACGAGCCTAAGCCGTCGATTATCATTGACAAAGCGATTGCCACGAATTTGGCGAATAGATGACGAAATAGCGGACGAGTGTTGGGTTTGAAAAGTTTGTGACATTTGTTGACACAAGAGATGAGTGAAGACACAGACCAGCCGTCGCCTGATTTGCTGGCCTTTCTCAGCCGTTCAGATGGCGTCAAACCGGCGACAATTGAAGCGTTGGCCGCAAATGGCTTTGATTCGGCCGCAGCACTGCTGGCCATGGATGTGATCAACGACTTGCCGCAGATTACAGACATCAATATCGGTCAGAGAGCTCTCGTCAAGCAAGTGGTCAGAGATTTCAAGACTTCGGAACAAGTGGACAGACACTGGAGTGGCCTCCAAGAGGAAGGCGAGGATAAGTACAACCGACTGGTCAACCGAATCAAAGACATGATTGAGATGAGCGAACCGAATGAGTCGAAGAACGAGATCAAGAGATTGAAGGCGGCTTTGAGTCGGAACAGAGCTGAGCTCTGGAAAGCAAAAGACGAGCTCAAGAAGAAAGAACAGGAAGTGACAGATCTGAGCGCAGAAGTGAGTGACCTCAAGAAGACTATAAAAGAGACGAGCAGTCAGAGCAGTCATGCCGAGCAAGGCATCATCGATACGTACGGCAAGTACTTCAAAGAGAAGGACGACTCGATTGAACAATTGCAGGACAGGATCAAACAATTGTCTGATAGGAACAGTTCACTGCTCGACCACTTCCAAGAGTATACAGTGACAAATCACAATAACTTGAAGCGAATCAAGTGTTATCTGACCAAAGAAAGTATGGCAATACACGACTCTTCAGAAGAGCTTTCGTCACCAGTTCCTCCCTCTCCGGCGACGAGTCCTCAAAGTGGCACTAAAGCCAGAGTTGAGGCCACTCCGAGAACACGTGCCAAACCTGGCCCCAAACCAAAGACCGCTACCTCACCACAAGACACCCCACAAAGTGCAAACATTCCCAAGACTTCACACTCGTTGAGTGAACCGATTAACGTTCGCCGGACGGGTCGGATCAGAAAGCCCTCCACTAGACTTAGGGTTACGCCCGAGAAGAAGACAAGACCGCCATCGAAGAGGATCAAGACAGAAGGTAATGCTGACTACTCTTCGCATAATCTCGTGTTTCACGTGCCATCAGAAGAAGCTCAGCTCAACTCCAATGAAAATGATATGACCTTTTCGTCCATCACCGCAGCAAAACTGGAGATCAATTTGGACACAAACACTGATGAAAGCAACAGCGATACCAATCAGAGTTTTGTATTCCAGCAGAAGTTTTTGTCAACCACGCGGCTCAGTTATAGCGACACTTCCAATGGCTATCTAAGCAAAGCTAACGACGAGAACCTATGTTCGCTGATCAATACGGTCGCGCCCTCGACCAGCACCGCCACCACCACCCGCTCGGAATCTACGAGGGTGTCCGCCATGACAAGGCTGAAGAACGGCACCAGTGCGGCGACGAAGAGCGTCAACAAGGCGTTCGTGTGCTCTAGGACCGACTGCGACTTCGCCAGTCTCTTCGAGAACGTCTACGAAGACCATATCGCCAATCACGTGACCTACCACTTTGGCCAAGAGTTACCTGACTCGTGGCGCCAGTTCTACGAGCCGTATAAGCAAACACTGCCTCAGTATAGTAAAGCCAAGTGAAGTGAAACTCTCATCTCATCGATCATTCAATTGGTTTATATCACTGTTTGTTCGCGTATATCAACAGTTATTCTGATGACATACAGAGTCGCAAAAACAATCTTTATTTGAGAGAAATTGAAAAATTTTTATCTTTCGTTTTTGTTTTTCCACATCATTTGCATTCCTTTCGTTATTTTCTATGACTTTTGTCAAAGTATTTCGAATAACATTTTTTTCATTACACGTTTTGGACTTTTTGTATGAATTTCAACATTTAGTTAATTTTTGTGTGAATTAGATTCGGATAATATTTGGATTAAGCACAACAAAGCGTATTATCAAAACTGATTATAATCTGATTTTTATCCGCCTGATGAGAATATCGCTAATTCAGCCGTTTTGCCATGTTAAGTGCCTATGGATTACCATTTTTAGTTATCTGATTAATTATTTCAATGTTCAGTTAGAGTCGGAGAATAATTGACACTAAAATCAAAACTACAAAAAATGATAATAATCACTGTTTTAGTCATCGATTCTCTTCGGAGTTGATTTCATTTCATTTCATTTAAACTCATTTTATTATAATTTTCACGTTTTTTGTGTGAAAGGAAATAAAAACTGAAAATCAGATATAATTTCAATTATTCGGTGAAATTACGCGAAAACTGGCGTCAAATGAGACGCTCTTCTGAGACAACGACTACGCAAAGCCATTATCACTTGAATTCTCCGCTGAATTGAATTGAAATTCGACTAAAAGGCCGTAAATTCTGAGCCAGTATTGCATTTTCTTTAGAAATTATTCTAATTGAAGTGATCTCGATAATTGTGCAACTTGAGGAGATGCAAGCGCACTATTCTAATTGGACCGATGACCAGACCCAGACCAGACCAGTGCCCACACCGTCGTCTTATTACCCATCAAGGTTTCCATTTTCAAAAACACGTTAATTGATTAAATTTTATTTATTTCTGCAACATTTCTCTAATGCCAATTACATCTATAGAACAATTATCTAGTTTACTTTTTCTCTGTTTATTTTGAATCAATCAGTTGAATACAAAATTATATTTATATGCGATGTATTCGATGTCCAAACAAATTACACAATCAGTTCAGTTATCAGTTATCATGCAAACGAAATGAGACAATTGAATGCAATTAAATAACTTATGTCTCGTTATAATCAGTTGAATCCAATCGACTTTTCAAACGCTCGATAATGGCGTCAATCAAAGCGATTCTCATTGTCTTCGGAAGAGTCGAGTCCTGTCTCACTGTTCGTCTGACGGGTCCCCTAACGCACGGCTCGACCTCCGGAGTCCTTTTGCCAAAACGCGGCGGTTTTCTCATTCCATTGTCAGGACACGGGTCGCCGAAGAGGACGGGCGACGCCTTCGTGTCCACGATCAGTGTCATCGCCAACAGAGCGATCACTAGACTCGTACTGGTTGGCTTCATTGTCTGGTTAACAAGGTAATATTAGGTCAAATTTAGTCTTATTATTTATGATCTCGTCGTTTGTGATCTGATCTCGGGTTAAATCACCAATAGCTTGACGACAATGCAAATATCATCTGTTGAATAGCTATGAAGACTTACCAGAATGTAGTGATGGTATATCACGCTTGCGAGACAGTCGATGCTCCGATGTATATACAGGTGAGACCAAGAACTCACTGACCGATAGAACGAAATGCACAGACAATTAGCTGACGGAATATCAAGAGATTAGACTCTTCTGATGGACACTTGCGGCAGAATTTATCTGAAAAAGAGATTTCAGTCAATTGTTTCTTCTCTTCTCAAACTCCAACTTAAATAAGAGCTCAGAGTTTTGCGAAACCGTCTATACGTCGGCTCAAAGTGTCGTCCACTCGAAGTAAGAATATTCTGCGCCTACTTATAGGCTCTGGATTTGCGATAACAAAGACAACTCTCCACTCATTAGACTGACCTTTGGATCGAAGCTAACATTTTAATACATAAATTCTTGAATTTTTTTTATTCAGTCAAACGATTTTCGCCAAAACCTCACATTCGTTAACGCATTCTCTGTTTGTGTCTCACAATGGGCTCACGACTGGCATTATTGGTCAGTAAAACCGTTGGGTTATCGACACTAAATCACAATTGTTGTCGACTCAGACGAAAACAACTTATTTTACGGCCAATTATTAAATATTGAATTTCAAATCGAGTCTTAACTCAGATTCTATTCTTGTTGAGCTCAGTAGTGCCAAGAGCACCATCAAATAGGTGACAACCTAGTTCAATTGTATAGTTGGTCATCGTAATTATAATACAATAATCACCTTGCTCGTGATTTAATCAGCAGAGGCGTCCACTCCACTCACATCCTGTTCGCCATTAGTGTTAATGCATTCGATGATAATTAAAACTATTCTTTAAATAGTTTTTGCAAATAAATGACTTTAATTTAGTTGATTCGCGATCACACTTAAGCGCCACACAGTTATCACCGGATAAGTTGAAGCAATAAAACGACCAGGATCACCACTTAAGTGATTCACTAGGCAAACTTACCTAACACCTATGTAATACCGCATTGCTATCTGGTATCTAGCTAATTTATATCGCATATCACATATCAATGAGGATAGAGAACCAAATTGGCTGAAAGTCAACGAACAGATCGAGACGTTGTTTGAGATCATTTAATTAGAGCCAATATAAAGAACTTTGAACTTCTTTGTCGTTGATTCCTATGATTTCACTTAAGTTCCGACAAAGAATCCAATGAAAGAAACCTTGTTTTACACCACTTTTCCTCATTGGAATCGGAATTGCATTCCAATTAATTATAACGCGTTTCTAAAAATACGATTCTTATCGAAGACAATAAAATTGCTGTAATATTGAGAATAATTCAATTTACCTGCGAATTAGTGAACAATATTGAATCATTAGGCAATCAATTCGATACAATTATTAATAGCAAGATTAATTGTGATTCACTCTCGTTAATCACCTAGAACTGTATAGTAAGAACGCATCTAGGCCGAATAATTGATACAGTTCAGCGTCGGTTTTGCCAGACGCGGTTTAGCCAGAAACTCGATTTAGCCAGATAATTTGAAAGCACCGACC